>PVKS010004833.1:0-52568 GCA_004027875.1 Aplodontia rufa
GGGGGGGGGGAGGGAAGGGGTAGACTCAGCATGAGGGCCATTGATAGGACGTGAGGACCATCACCTGGGACCCTCTACCCCAGAGAGAAGCCTGACTGCTTTCCCTAGCAACCAGGACAGGATCAGAAGCCTCAGGCCTGGCCAGGCTGATTCATCCCCTTGGTGGGGAATTGAGGGGGAGAGGCCAGGTGTGTCTGGGTGGAGTGGGCTAGGCAGAGCTAGATCCCTTGAATCAGGGTAGACACAAGGCCTCCAACCGTCTTCAGGCCAGGCGGAGGTGAGTTGGGCTGTGGCATCCCACTGGGGTGCTGTCCCCACCTGGGACTTCCTGCCCCAAGCCCATCCTAGGGGTCATGCATGGCCTCTACCCTGGGTATGCTGGGCTGGCTCTGAGCAAGCCAAGGGCAGCTCATACCCCCAGCATGCAGGGGCAGGCCAGCCTGTAGGGAGGAACAGTGAGGGTGTCCATCTTGGGCACACATTCTTGCCTCCCACGGCACTTACCCAGGGAGGCGTAGGTGTCCTTCAGGTCCTCCTTGTCAATGAAGCCATCTCTGTTCTGATCCATGAGTGTGAACGCCTAGAACCCATGTAGTTGGTGGCTCTGCTGGTAGCCCAGCTCTGCCCCAACAGATCCCCACACCTGACTCCTCCTCCATACTCAGGGGACAGGCAGCCACAGGCCCATGTTAGACACCCCCTCCCCCAACTGTCAGCTGGGCGAAGGAGGACAGACTTACCTCCTTGAACTCCTGGATCTGGGTCTGCTCAAAGTTGGAGAAGACGTTGGAAGATGCCCTCTGGGCTTGCAGGGCCCCACCCTCCTTCTTTTTGGTATTCCTGCTGGCCTGAGGCAAGAGCACCAAGACTGAGCACCAGCTAGCCAGGGACCCCCAGGACAACCCACGATTCAAGAGTCTTAACTCAGAGGATGGAGGGGGACCAGGCAGCATGCTGTCTGGAGACCAGGGGTATAGGGTAGGACGGGGACTCCTTAGGCCCTGGCAGAACACAGGGCTCAGACCACCCTGCTGTGCTTGGTCTGGAGGGCTCCAGGGCAAATGGACTCCATGCGTGGGTCTGTCCTGGGCACCAGGTGTCCTGAAGGCCCAGACCCTCCCCATCCTGTCACCACCTCTCACATCTACACTGATGTGCATGTTCACATGCACGCCCAGATCCACACACGTGCACACACATGCTCATGTGCCCCTGCCCAGTTGCCTGTGGCTGCCTGCTCACCATGCCTGGGTCCTCCCTGCCCAGGGTGCCAGTCCTGCCTGTCTTAAGCTCTTTCCTGGTCCCCCAGGACAGCTCAGACTTCGGATGCCACTCCCTACAAGGACAGGCTCAGGACCACCCCAGGGGACTGGACAACTGCAGAGTGAGCCTGGGCAACTTGCTGGTGACTTAGATACCCCTCTGCCCCCCCTCCCCCAGGCACCAGGAGGCTGTGTCTTTAGAGCCACCTGGTGCCTTCCTCTTGGCCAGAGGAAGGTCACCTTTTCCAGGTCTGCACAAGGTGTTATGAACAGCCCCAGCATTTGCTAAGCACGTAGAATTGGGGAGCCCAGTGCATGTTTGGTGCCCTCATCCCCATGCACATCTCTGCACCATGTTGTGTCTGTCACACAGTGTCAACTGTAGCTTTTTTGTTGTTGTTTGCAGTACTGGGGATTGAACCTGGGGTACTTTACTGCTGAGTTATGTCCCCAGCTTTTTATTGAGAGACAAGGTCTTGCTAAGTTGCTGAGGCGGGCCTTGAGCTTGCCATCCTCCTGCCTCAGCCTCTTAAGGTGGTGGGATCACAGTTGTGAACCACTGTGCTAGCCTTGTTGAGCACTTTGTGTTGGAATTCCGGGGCACTGTCCTCACTTCTCTGCCTCCAGACATACACCAGCAGTTGGGGCCTGTGACCTTGGCCTAACCCTCTGATCTCTCGGTGGCAGCTCCTCCACTGGCCCATGGGGAATGAAGTTTCTGTGAGGGAAGAGTTTTGGAGATGGCCAGGCTGCCTAGAAGACCTGGGCTGGGCCATTATTTACACCCCTAGGTCTCCTCCTACTGCCAGACCTGATGATTTGCTACTGATGTTGGATGGCTGGGTCCAGAGGGTGAGTGAGGTGGGCAGGAAGTGCCCCACAGTTCCACACCTGGAGGATAAGGCCTTGGGGCCCCAGGTCTATGCTGGGTGGAGGCAGCAGCCTTAGGAGATACAGTGAGTCAGGGTAGCAGTGGGTGTGTGTGTCCACCATTGTTGGATGCCCTCATCCCCTGCATATCTCTGCACCATGGTGTGCCTGTCACACAGTGTCAACTGTAGCGGAGGTACTGTCCCCCAGGGGCACAGTCCCAGTTAAGCTTCCTCCCAGGTGCTGCTACCCAAGACCCCCAGAGCCAGAGGGATTTTCAGGTAAGACCCTGTGGAGGCATCACCTGCCTGGGAGGACCTGGTGAAGACTGTATATGACCAGGTGTGGGGGCTGGGACTGGAAGCCAAGGGTCTTCCACTCCTGGGTGTGCCCCTGCATTAGTCCTGGCTTGGCTGCAGGAAGGGCAGCTCCAAATGTGAGAAGGGCCGAAGATTCCCCAGGGAGGGTCCTGGCCCAGCCTGATCTCAGCTCTAAAGATAGTGACACAGATGGGAGTATCGGGATTCTGCCCACAGCTGACCCTGACAGGTGCAGAGGCTTCCAGGGTATCATGAGACAAGAGAGACTCTCTCTCTCCCTCCCCTGGCCCCACAAAGGGCCCTAACTCAAGGTAGGCCTCTGCCAGTGTCAGGGGTCTTCCTTGGGTGGTCCTGTGTTGTGCCCTGACCCCCAAGCTGCTGGTATGTCCTGTCCTGTCCCACCCTGCCCTGCCCTGCATCCTTGCCTTGGGCCCCAGAGACTTATTTTCAATTCTGGAAGCTTGAGCTGCTGAGGAGTGCAGTTTATTTTAAAATCCAGCGAAGAGAAAGCCCACTGGGTCACCTAAGGTCATCTAGCCAGTGACCCAAGGGCAGGAAGGGGAGGGGGGCTCTGCCTGCTGTCTGTGGTGGAGGAGTCTGTTTTGTGTACTTATAGATTCTCCAGGAGCAATAGAGCCAAGGAGGGATGGACTCTGGCAGGTCTCACCGGACCCAGGAGGGTCTCCCCCAAATCAGAAGAGAAGCTGGCATCTTTAGGACTGCTGAGCACCCCTGAGTCCTGGGGTTTGCATTGAAGCATTACAGATTCGGTTATGTCCTATTGGAAGCAGGAATTCCAGAAAGAGTAAGAAAAGGTGGGCTTCCCTCACTCCCTGGGAGTGTGGACTTTGGGACCCAAGCCTTGGCTCTCCAGACCACCTGCCCAATAGGGCAGGGAGGAAGAAGCCAGGAACACAAGCAGCCCATGGGGGTGACAGGCCACGGGACAACGACAGCCAGGGCTGGCCCGGGTGTGTGGGACAAAAAGCCATTCTAGGCACAGAGGCCAGCAGAGACTGGAGCTGCGGCTTGGGGCTAGGTGCACTTAGGAGCTGCGGGTCCTGAGCGCTGGGTGGAGGACCTAGGGCGCGCCTCGCTCAGGCGGCCTTCGCAGGAAGACCCCAGCACCTCCTAAGGTGGAGGGGGGCGAGAGACAGGAGCGCGTAGGGGCAGCAATGGCAGGAGCGCCTGGAAGCCACCGGCCGTCTGCGCGGGCGCCGTAGGGTCACTGGCCTGCGGCTACTCTCTCCGGTGGGCTCAGCTCTCGGCACCAGAACCCCCGGAACCCACCCGCAACCCCGCGCTCCAGGTCTCCGTCCCCTCTGGCATGCGCTCTGATCCGCAGGTGAGCACCTGTCCTAGCTCCCCAGGGCGTGCGCGGCCTCGGTTAGCGCTCCTCCGGGTCCAAACCAGGGCTGGCGGGGCGGACGCCCGGGCTCCAGCTCCGCGGCACTGAACGCAGTCCGCTTTCCGCACCCTCTCTCCCGGCTGCGCGAGCTGGTCGCAGCCCGTCCCTTGTACGCGTGCGCGTCCGTGGAGTTATCTCGGAGGTAGGCCGCTCTGCTCTCTCGGGCCGCTAGGGGGCGCGGGTCCGCGCCGCTCACCGCTTGTGCCCCCTGCGTCGTTTCCCTCCGCGTTGCTTCACTTCCGGTGCGAAGGTCAGGGACAAGATGGTGCCGCCGGTGCAGGTCTCTCCGCTCATCAAGGTGAACCCGGCTTCGTGGTACCAGCGCGGTGCTCGGGGACCCTGCGTGTCCCGCCCCGCATCCCTGACCCGCAGGCCTTGTAGGCTGCGACTCCAGCGCCCCCGACCCGTGCCCCACGCCCTCGAACCCCAGTCCCTGCGGGCTGCGACCCCTGCCTCGTTACCCTCGCCCCTAGACCCTGCTGGCCGCGCCCGCCCCCTCATCCTTGACCCTGCAGGCTGTAACTCCGTGCCCCCTACCCTGCAAGCTGCGCCCCCTGCTCCGTGCCCCTGTCCCCCGACCTTGCAAGCTGCCCCCGCCGCGCGCTCATCCTAACGCCTTCTCCCGCAGCTCGGCCGCTACTCCGCCCTGTTCCTCGGCGTGGCCTACGGAGCCAAGCGCTACAGTGAGTGCCGGCGGGTAGGCCGGGGTCGTGGCGAAGCCGAGCGGGTTGGGTTGTCGGGCCGAGGGAGGTTGGTTACAGCTGTCCAGGCCCTTCACGCAGCATTTTCCGGGAAGAAGTTAATTGAAGCCCACACCCCCCAGGTTACCTAAAACCCCGGGCAGAGGAGGAGAGGAGGGTAGCCGCGGAGGAGAAGAAGAGGCAGGATGAGCTGAAGCGGATCGAGAGGGAACGCGCGGAAGGTAGGAGCTGGGTCTTAAGCTGCTCACCCCTGGGAAACAGGTGGCCCCCAGTAGGCTGAATCGGGCCGAAGGAATGGAGGTCAGGGATCTAGTGAAGCACAGTCGGATTCTCGGATTGCATTCTGGATTGTTTAAAGCCTGAACCCCTAAGCGGCCTCTTAGGTGGCTGAGTGTTTCTTTTCTACCCTTTCAGCCCAAGACGACAGCATATTGAAGTGAGGCGCCTGAGCCTGCCTTGCCCCAGCCCCAGCGGATGAATAAAGCTTTCTCCTTATGTGATGCTTGACTCCCTCTGGTTACTGCTGCATTAGTTGGGTTCCTGGACTCTGAGTCAGAAGAGTGTTTTACGTAGGGATGGGCACTGGGACAGGATTTTGAAGAAACCAAGGAGCACCACCCATCACAGACCCAAAACAGCACACAAGTAGCAGCAAGTATAGAAACTGATGCCTGTTGTGTCTGGGGTGTCCAGGGCACACTCCCAGAGTTCCATTCTAATGCAGCAACCCCCAGCCCTCTGGGTGCTGTTTGCTCTGCTCTGCTCTGGGCTCTGCCCTGCTTCTGCCGGCAGCCCAGGCGCTGGCTAGGCAGTGGGACTGGAGAGTGGGTGGGGGCTGATGCAACTTTAAGCTGGGTCCTGTGCCCCCAATTTACAATCCTCCTATCACAAGGTGGCTGAGGAGGCCTTGAGGCAGAAGCCCAGGGAGGTGGTCTAGAGCTGAGCTGCTTGGGAGGTGGGGCTAGCTTTAACTGTCCCCAAACTGGACTCCTGGCCACTAGGCTATGAGCTGGCCAACCCCTGGCCTGGTGGTTTGAGTATAATGAATGGATCTTGCTGCTTTCTGGCTGTGTGCCAGAAGCCAGTTTCGTAGGCTTAAAGCTCCAGGTTTTAAAAGTGAGTTCAGTGTAGAGAAACAGCTTGCAAACATTTTAAAGGCCTGTATCTGGATTTTATGGGTGAGGGAGACTCCTCTTCAACTTGAGTGGTGGTATCCCAGCATCTGGATCTCCAGTGGTTGCTGTCCCAGGCTCCTGTTAGAGGCTGTCCCTAGGGGTCATTGCTGCTGCAGATAGGCAGGTGGCTGTTCTCGCCCCTCCTCCCCCAGGAGTGACCCTATCCTGCAAAGTGCCATCGTGGGGAGTGCATGTGCTCACTAGAGTTAGAAACCTTTTTTTCTATCAGGTGACGCCCATTTCATTGATGTCCCTTTGGGTTCTCTGCCTCTGCCCATCTCCTGGTCTGCCAGTATCAAGTCATGGCAGGTCACAGTTATCCCTTAAAGACTCCGTGATTCCAGGCTAGAGCCAGCAGAAGCCTGGCTTCAAGTGCACCTCCAGTGTTCATTAAAGACCCTCCCATCCGATGATGCTATAGTCATGGCCCTGACCTTGCTGGCAGAATCTTCTGCTGGGTGAAGTACTGTGCCCTCCACGGTAACTACAACGTAAAATTGGTCTGTATTCTATTCAGAATTCCTGGGCCGGTTCTTAACTAAGCAGGTGAGCAGGTGGGTGCTATGTGCCTATGTGCACACATACATGTGCAGTTCTGAACATCCCACTCAACAATTTCACAGTTTACAGGCTGCTTTCAAAGATCTCCTTGTGGGAATGGTATTCAGAAAAATGAATGAACGATGTAGACAGTACTGTTTAATAAGTTACTCAGAGTTGGCTTTAGTTTATTAAAAAAAAACCTTATAAAAATTCAAAATATCCAAAACTGTCTTCATTTTCTTGGCGTCCTAACTTCTTAGTCCCAAATGCAAGAGATGGGCCATATCCCAGTGTGCGACAGGTAGAGGGTAGCTAGCAGGGCTCTGGACCAGGGCTCACAGGATGCAGCAGGTGGAAGACTTGGGTGCTGGGTCGCCGTTGCAAATCTCTGTGCCCACTGTGAGAGAAGACAGGATGAGCGGGGAGTCTTCTCCCTCCTGCTCCATATGGCCTCTGCTAGCCCCCGCAGGAAAAGGGCAGAGTGCTGACCATGCTAACCCTAGCCGATTAACTGGAGCTGAGCTGTTCTTAGTGCCTCACCCCTGGTGACCCTGTGCCCTGATTACTCCTGGCCTCTCACAGTCCTGAGGCTGTGTTCTACACATTGGCCCTACCCCATGGCAGAGTGCACAGGGGATAAGAAGACCCCAGGCTAGGGGAGCCGAGCTCAGCAGAGCCAGGTAGTGAACTGGGGCTCTGGTTTGGGGATGCTGACTTGTTCCGCTGGGTCAGGCCCTGTGACCAGTGTTGGGGGTCAGGCAAACAGGACTCCTGCACAGCTCGCTAATGTTCAGTTTTTGTGTGTTTTAAGCCTGCCATCTGGCTTCTGAGGGTGATGTGGGTGCGTGAATGGATTTTACAAGCTACTTAGGGAGCTGCTAAGAGCAGTGAACTTGTAAGCAGTTCCCTTTGTAAGGGAAGTAGCATGGTTAGTTCCTCAGAGAACCCCCGAGTTTAGTAGGAGTGAGTGCAATCCTGGGTCTCAGCTACATGTTGTGACCTCTCTGCTGTGAGGCTGTTTGGAGCACTCTGCTTTTCCGAGTCACTGCTGTGTGGCTCTTTGTCACCTCACAGCTTGGACAGGGTTAGCCCAGTGCCCACCCCAGGCTGGCGAGGCCCAGACCTTTTTTAACTTCCACTCTCTCCTCTTCCTTCTTCTTTTCCTCCAGGGCCTTCACTTTGGCCTCGTACTGATCGGCCAGAGCTTTCCACTCTTTCCTGTTGTTCTGTAGTCGGTCAAACATGGGCAGAATTTCTTCATGGAAGCGGGAGAACTCCTGGGGGAAACCGAGAAGCCACGTCTGTCCCTTCTGCTCTTAGAGGTCTCAGACGTGGTCTCCCTGCCCAGCGCCTGTGGATGGAGTGGAGGAAGGCTGGGCTGTGGCCTGTGGCCACTTCAAAAGGGAACGTCCACCTTGATTCTGCCAACTTCACCTGGGGACAGATAGCACCTTCCTTAAGAGCAAGGAACAGCCAGAGTTGTGGGTCCATGGGGCTGGGGTGTTGTGTGCGGCATTGCGTGGGGCCCTGTAATCACGCTAGTTAGTGTCCTCTCAGCCTCTGCCCTGTGTCCTCAGGGGCCCAGATGACAGAACTCAGAGGCTCGGCAGGGCATTGGGTTCCTGGCCAGCAGGAAGGCATGTGGCTGCATTCCCCCATCTGCAGGTTATCTGGGTCGGACACACCAGTGGGAAGTGGCGGGCCCCAGGCCCACTCTCACAGACACCCTTCAAAGGAACAGGCAGGCAAGTTGCAGTCATTGCCCTGAAGGCAGAGTGCCACTGGGAGGGCCCCACCAAGGGGAGGACTGAGGTGACACCTTGAGGGGAGGGAGGGCCTTGTGAATGCATGTAGGGACCATGGGTGGCAGGTCTCATCTCCAGTGCAGGCAAGGGGAAGGATAGGACAGAGCCTGCAAAGCCTCCCTTCTGCTGTAGGACACTGCTCACTAGTCCAGCCCATAACCTTGCCTGCGCCTGGCTGCCATTCCAGGCAACACCAAGCACCCCAGGGTTCGCACCTTATACACGAATGTGCACACGAAGTCGATGAAGCCAACCTGCAGCTTGGGGAGTTCAGCTGCTTTGTTCCTGTCCATCATGGGCTTGCAGGGGAAACATACCGCTAATAGCACCATCTTCTCAGGCCCCACCCAGCCCCCAACCCTACAGCTCTGATGAACACGTTCATGAGACAGAATGAGCAGAGCCCAGGGGCACATAGGCAGCCCACAGGGGCCCAAGCTCAGCGGTCAGAGCTGGCCTAGAAGCAGAGAGCCACGATGCCCCTCCTTGCCAGTTGCCCAGCCTGCCCCCCAGCTTTTACCCCCCATGTTGCTACAGCTGGTTCAACCCATGGTCTTCTGCTGCAGGACGTTGTCCCCAGTGCTGACCTCAGGCCACAGCTGCTGGCCTGTCACTCAGCTGACCAGGACACAGGTGTGCTCTGAGGCTGTTCTGAGCCTGTAGATGGCATGCAGCGTGCTCCAGACAGCCATTCACCCTGGTTGACAGTGGCTTGCAGGATAAAACCTCCTACCCTGAGCCAAACCTGTGGTAGCAGCACATCCTCACCACATTGCAGTGTCCTTGCAGTGTGGCCTGGACTCCACCCCTGGCTTTCCCTGCCCCACACTGTCCCCGGAAATGCCCTGCCTAGCCAGGGAATACCTTGCAGTGACTCCTCTGGTCTCCAGACCTCCACCTCCACATGGGCATCACCACACCCTGCATTCCACTTCACCAGGTGCCGTGCCATTCACTCATGTTACATAGCCACACACCAGAGGTTAAGACTCGGGAATTCCCGGTCCCCAGCACCACCATGGGTTCTGCTCCCCTCATCAGGGCAGAAACTTCTGGAAGCAACACTCACAATGGGCTGCTGATCCAAGACTGTCCTTTCCAAGTCACCTTGTTCCCAGAATTCAGCGGCCACCAGAAGAGCAACCTGGTGACACACAAAGGTGGGTTCTGTATTCTGGGGGGCTCTGCCCTGAGGCTATACCCCAGCCTGGGCCCCTCACGAAGTTGGGAGGGTAGGGTTGCATCTGGGGGTTTTATTCAGGATGGCAAATTCATGCCCTTGTGGCTGCCCTCAGCATGAATTTGCAAACCTCAGGCTGCCCCTTTGAGGGTCCTCAAATGCAAACCCAGGAGGCCCTGGCAGGGTTCCTGAGGGTCTGACCAGCCAGGCTGACCTTGCTCTGGACTTCCCAGGGCTTGGTGATGGCAGACAGATCACATGCAGTCATCATCATGGCCCTACAGCAGACAAAGAGCTAAGAGTTCTTACTGGTGCTGCTGGGGGCAACAGCTTCCTCAGTGGTTCCTTGAGACAGGCCTGGGGAAGGCGCTAGCCCTGGGCCACCATCTTGAAGGTGCAGAAAGAGAAGCTGAGAGTGAAGCAGGGACTGCCAAAGGCCACTGGCCAAGGGCTGTCCACTGGACTTCTCCAAACCTGCAAAGCGAGTGCTCACATGACTATCTCCTTCCGCGTCGTCTCCAGGGACAGGTACTCCACCCAACTCTTCTTGTCCTCATAGTTCTTGGATTCATCCACGATCTTCTGGAACATCGTCCTCTTCCTGGACACAGGAAGGAGGGAAGGCAGTGGTGGCTGGTGCTTCACCTGGGCACCCCGCCCCGGCCACCCCCGTTGCGCACTTGAAGTAGAGGGCCAGGTCAGTGGCGATGATGGCGATGTCCATAAGGTGGATCACATGCTCATGCTGCCGCCGGTTCAGGTTCTGGTAGATGTTCAGGCTCTGTGAGCGTCAGTCGGTGTAGGGTCACGGTCAGGCATGTGGCCAGCCCTTGGCGGTGGCTCTTGGGCCGGGTGCCTCCTCTGCCCCAGGCTCCTTGTTCCTGCTCCTCAGAGCGTGGCCCACTACTCTCCCTGCCCCTCTGCCCTCCCTGTGTCCACCCTCTGCAGGTGGCTTCTGCAGGTGGCCTCGCAGGTCACTGTGTGAGTCCTGGGCCCTGCGCCAGCATCCCCCCCTCCCTGCCCCCCTGGACACCATCCCCACCTGTCCTGGCTCCTCACTGCCAGGGCTCCGGCTGCCAAACTGCCTGGCCCACCCAAGCCCAGAGGGTCCCAGGAGCCAGTGAGGGGCCAACCTCCTCTGCCAGCAGGAATTTCCCAAACTCCAGGTGGTGCCGCTCCAAGATGGAGGAGCCATGCAGCTTGGCTAGGGGATTCTGGGATCTACAGATTGTATTGAAAACATAAGCAGTAGAAGGACAGTGGGCCAGGCCCGCTGTGCCGACCCCCAGGTGGTGACCCCCACTGCACCAGGCGCCTACTTCATCTGGTACAGGTTGTTGGTGCCGCGGTGGTCAATGTCGTGGCACAGGCCGGCCGTGACCATGGCGAAGGCCTCCAGGTCCGTGTAGTAGCTTTTCAGCTTGCCTGTCTGTGGGGGCAGGTCCATGCCTGGGTCCTGCTGCTGGCCTAGCTCCATGCTCCAGCCAGGCTGCAGCAGGGAGCATCTTTGGGGCTGGACCCCATCCTGCACCCCTCCCCAGCCCAGGGGCCCTCCATCCACTGCCTGGCTGGGGCAAGTGCTGGCCAGAAAGTGTGGGCTGCCTCCTTGCCTCCCATCCCAGGCACACCGGGCAGGTGGGAGGTGGCTTTGGGTGCACTGCCTGCCCTGCCCACGCACCATGAGCAGTGTGAACATGGTCTGGGCCACATTGAAGCCGTGGCGCCAGTTGTGGTAGGTGATTCTCCGGTAGGCTTTGCTGACAGAGAACAGGAACCGCACCAGGACCTGGGGGCAGAGGGCATGAGGGCTCTCTGTGCAGCATGGGATGGTCAGTCCCCCTGAGCCTCCTGTCCCCCATTCTCACTGGTGCCTGCCTGGCCTGCCTGGACCAGGAGTGATCTTGGGTGCCTGCAGGATTGGCAGAAAGTCCGCTGGGTGGGGAAGAGTTAGGAGTGGCTCCAGTCGCTGGGCGCTGGGGCCTCTGGCCTATGGCCCAGCCCCAAACTGTGACGAGGACCCCGGAGTATTTTGAGAATCAGTCTAGCGGGGCTGGAGCAGTGGCTCAGCAGTTCCAGTGCTTGCCTGGCATGCACTAGCACACAGGTTCAAACCCCAGCACCATGTACATAACAAAGTGTTGGAGCAACGAAAGCCACATGGAAAACTAAATAAAATTGATTCTCTCTCTCTCTGTCCCTCTCTCTTTAAAAAAACAAATAAAAAACAAAACAAAACTACAACAACAACAAAAACCACAAAAAGAATCAGTCTAGGAACAGAGGATTCAATGGGCCAGGTGTGTGGCCTGTGGACAGGAGAGTTTTTCTCATGTGTGGTCACCCACTTACCCACTATCTATCTACCCATCGATTAATCATCCAGCCCCATCCACACCCCTGTCCACCCATCTGCCCACCCATTCATCTATCCACCTACCTACCCACCCATCCATCCACCCCTGTCCACCCTTCTGCCCATCTGTCCAGTCATTTATTCTAGGTATACTTTGTGTATTTTACCATTTCTGTGAGGAAAATTTTTGTCCTCAAAACTTCCTGGGACACTACCCCCTAGCACAACCTGTTCAACTGCTGGGGGTCTGGGACCCCAACCAGGCTCTCCCACTCCCAGGGGATCTGGGACCCCAACTGTGACCCCCACCTCCCAGGGATCTGGGACCCCAACCATACCACCACCTCCTAGGGATCTGGGACCCCAACCATGCCCCCACCTCCTGGGGGATCTGGAACTTGCGGACCACGCCCAGCTCATAGTACATCTGGATGCCGCACTTGACCAGCTCCAGCTCAGTGCACTCCAGGTCAGAGAAGTGGAACTCATAGATGTCAAACTTGGTGGGCCCTGGCAGCTCTTCCTTCTGCAGAGGAGTCGTAGGCTGAGGGATCACGGCCACAGCCCCACCTATTTCTCATCCCTCCCCCTCTCTGGACCCTCTCTCCAGCCAGGTGCCCCAAGCATCTCTGATGAGAGCTGTAGCCTGTAGTGGGACATTTGCATCCGCCCTGGTTCAGCCTATCCTCCCTCACCTCCTGCCCAGTGTCCTAGAATCAAGAGCCCAACAACCACAGATATGTTGGGGTGGGAAGGGTAGGTGGAAGGAGGGGAGAGGGAGGGAGAATAGGGAAGGATCTAGGGAGATAGTCAACAATGTAGCATACTCTTTACCCCTCTAAGAATCCAATAATACTTATGCAATAATTTAATTCTGGAAAATTCATAGTCTAAGCATTTACATCATTTGTAGGGGCAAAATATAGAAGAACCAAGAGACTAGGGTGTGGGCAATGTGGGAGTAATTCTGATTTAAGAACATATGCCTATTGTAGTGTTAATTTATGTGCACTTATTATTATACAATAATTCAATTCCTTAATTTAAAAAAAAAGCTTGCCCAGCTGGGCAGACAGTAATGTTGTCAGGGAAGCATACTAGCAAACACAAAGATACACGCGCACAGGGAAAGACATGTGGAAGAGGTAGGCACAAAGGGCAAACGTGGATATAGGCATATGTACACAGACTCACACAGCAGACACATGCATGACTCACACGGCAGACATGACATGATTCACGTGGCAGATGGAGGTATGACTCACAGGCAGACATGACATGACTCACACGATAGACACATGCATGACTCACATGGCAGACGTGACATGACTCACATAGCAGACATGACATGACTCAAACGATAGACACATGCATGACTCACGGGAGATGCCGTATGACTCACATGGCAGACACATGACATGACTCACGGCAGACATGACATGACTCACACGATAGATACATGCATGACTCACGGCAGACACGTACAGGACTCACACTACAGATGCAGGCATGCACACCAAGATAGTGGCAGATACCAGGGACTGTCAGAATTCATCAAGCATGCTCAAAGGCCACAGTAAATCACACAGGTGACAGAGATGGAGGAGTCCTGGGACTGCCAAGTTGATTCTGTGGTGTTCTCTGGGAGACACACAGCATATGTCCACATGTCCACACTAGCACACACATACACATGTGTACACACGGTTGCATACACAATGGGGTTTGCAGCCAGCTGGCCCTCCTATAGGGACAGTACAGATGGACACTTGGTCCAAGTTGTGCCTGCAAATGTGGACAGAAGTGAAGCGACTCAGAGGAGATAGGTGGGCATACGGGTGCACGCAGGGTGCAGACATCCAGTCAGCTCCAGCTGGATATGCTCAGAGCCACTGGCCAGAAAAGACTCAGAGCCAGGGTCCTGCAGCACACATCTGCTGAGGCATGCAGACACGACTACAGGCCCATGCAGAAGTGGTCAATCTTGCGAATTGGTACGGCATGTGCAGGTACTCTCTGTCCCAGGGGGAGCTCTCCTCCTGCCTGTGGGAGTGACTGCTGTCCACTGAGGAGCAGAGGCAGGTTCTCACCAAGATCTTCCCCAGCTCTTCCTCCTCACAGTCTGCGGGCTCCTTCCCCAGGCATTCCCTCGTTGGCTAAAGGAAGCAATAGCAGGTCACAGGACAGAGACTGGCCCCTTGAGTGAGTGACTGTGTCACCGTCACATGTAAGCACGTTGGACACAGGGTACTCTGAGTGCTGTTGGGCAGCTGTCCCTTTGGTTCCTGACAGGCGCCTTGGGAGTGACCAGGTGCCTGCCAGCCCCAGTGACTGTGGCATGTGCCTATGCACGTGTGCATGTGTGTGCAGTGCTGGTGTATGTGTGCATATATGTGTTCCTGTGTGTGCACGTGTGCATATACTGATGCACATGTGCTTGTGTGTGCCTCTGTGCATACATGTGTGTGTGCATGCCTGTGCACATGTGCATGTGTGTGGGTGTGCTTATCTGTGTGTACGTGTGCATGTGTGTACATGTGGTTGCATGCATGTGTGCCTGTGAGTGTGTACAGCTCACTTTTTGCATCTTGGGCATTGTCTCAGTACTCTGTGGATGACAGACGGAAGCTCTCAGGATGGGTTGCACCCATTCACAGCTGAGACTGAGGTGCAAGGCAGGTCCCTGGGCTGGGCAGGTAGTGCCAGGGCTGGGCCTGGCATTGGGCCCCAGGAATGTGTCCTCCCCCTGGACAAAGGGACCTGTGGGATGCATGGTGCAGTACCAGGATCGTCTGGATTTCGTCCTTGTCACATCTCACATGGTACAGGACCATGTCCTGGGCAATGTCCTTGCGGTTCTCCAGCTTGTTCATCTTGTCATAGGTGTCTGTGTTTAGCACCGACCAGCCCAGGAACTGTGTCAGGGACTGGAGACAGAGTTGCAGTGTCACCCCCTCACGGTGCTCCCAGGTGAGCACCTACTCTGTGCTGAGTTGGCCAGCTGCAGTGCAGTGAGGGCCTCCCAGTGGGGCCTCCAGGGAGGCACCTCATGTTCTTTCCTGGTCCTCACTTTCCCTGACCTAGGGCTGGACAGAGGCTGAACGATTCTGGTGAGGCCCCACCTTGCTGGCACCCCACTCCACCGAGCAGGGCCACCTCTGCATGCTCACCTCCATGAGAACTTCGTCCTGCTCATCGAAGGGCTTCCCGTCTTTCCTGTTGTAGAAGGTCGCCACCCCCACAATCTCCTCCTTCTTGTTGACGATGGGCATGGAAAGCACATTCTTGATGACCCACCCAGAGTCGTCCAGGGACCCTTCCTGCAGGGGACATGCAGAGCTGAGGGCAGCTTCAGGTCTGGCCCTGGCCAGGCTTGTTGCCCACGGAGAGTGGACTTGATATGTTCTGCCCTCAGGCTGTGGTGCCAGGGTATTGCTCCCATCTCTTTCCTCCCTCCTTGCCTAAACTTGATGCCCATGGTCTCTGTGTCACAATTTCTCCAACTAGAGAAGGATATTTTTGCACCAGAGCTGACTTTACAGGCCTCTGAGGGTTGCAATTCCACAGAAGCACCCCCTCTGAAGGGTCTTGTGCTGCCCTGCTCTAAAAACTCTCAAGAAATGCTCAGCAAGGAGTCTCACATTTCTGTTTTGTACTGGGCTGTATAACATGCGACTGGTCCTGTCTCCCATCCCATAGATGCTGCACCTGGATGGTGGACAATGGACAGTGGGCCAGTTCTTCCAGGAGGCCTTACAGACAAAGTATATTCCCATCAGTCCATGTGACCTTCCTAGGAAGGAGCCTGCCCTGGCCACGTGTCCCCAGATGAGGACATGTAGAGCAGACAAACGCTCCCAGTGGGGCCTCCATGGAGGCAGCCTCATCTCTACACCGGATCAACTGAACCCACATAGGATCCCCTGAGCCCAGGCAGGAAGCTGAGCCTAGCCAGGACCCACAGAACCCAGCCAGAATCTGCTGAGCCCAGTCAAGATCCACTGAGCCTAGCCAAGATCCATTGAGCCCAGTCAAGATCCACTGAACCCAGCCAGGATTAGCTGAGCACAGACAGTATTAACTAAGTCCAGTCAAGATCTGCAGAGCACAGATCAGACTGAGCCTCAGCAGAGTCCAGCCCACCTGCAGACACTTCTTAACAGCACTGGGACTGAGGTTGTTTCTTAAGCACTAAGAACTAATCAGCCTGTCATTTTGGAAACAAGATACTGTCATTCCTAAGTAGAACACACGCTTTCTGTCAGTGAAGAAACAGATACCTGAAACTTGAACATTTCGTCAGCAGAGGCATTCATGATGTTACAGATCTGGAAAAAGACCAGAGAAGGTGTCACCTGGAGCAGCCACGTGCACACTGTGGTTCTAAAAGCACTGGCCAGTCCAGCCTTGCTTACAAGAGACAAACTTCTAATTCAGAGCTGAAGGGGTGCGGGAAGGATGGGTGTGGGGGAGTCAGGGTGCGTAGGGGTCAAGCAGCACAGGCCCGGCCCCAGGTCACAGCACTCACAAAGCCACTTTCGGCCACGTAGGTTGGCAGGCCACTGGCCAGGGCCCAGTGATCGGCTGGGGGTGTGCTGGAGGAGAGAAGCAGAGGATCAGAGGACACGGCTGTTGGGCGTGACATCATGAGTGCTCTGAGGTGGTGGGGTAGGGCTGGGAAGTGAGGATAAGGCTTGTCCTGCTCCATATGCAGGGAAGGCTCATCTTCAAGGACCTTCCCCTACCAGGTGCTTCAGTCGACCTCCTGGGACTCAGGGTCCGTCACCTCTCCTGTAGTCCTGGCCCAAATTACTTAGGCCTGGCACCTGACCCCTGGTGCCTGTTTTGGGTTTGGGGGCAGGATTTGACAGGCCTATGGGACCACAGTGCAGGGTTGAGGATGAGAGCCCCTTTCCCCACTCCCTCTAGGTTGGAGCTCTGTACTGGATTGCTCCCTGCGCATGATGCTGGCCTTGCCTTCTGGGCCCCCTCTGTGAGGGTCAAGTTGGTCAAGCCAAGAGGCCCTCCATGCTGACCTCCAAGCTCCTGTGCTGCTGATGGGGCCACCTGTACAGCTCATCCCATCCACTGGATGTCCACTCTGGATGTCCAGCTGCCCCAGGCTAGCCACCTGCCTCCTCCCCTCCCCACGTCCCTCCTTGCTGGCTCAGAACAGTGAGGCACCTTCTTTGCCCCAGGGTGTGGGGATCACAGACCAGGCAGGCCCTGCTGGCTCCACCTGAGAAATCCAGGAACCCACTGCTCTAGGCTGCGCCTGGTCTGCGGGATGGCCCTCCCCAATGCCGCTGCTGCTGGAAGCTGGGCACTTACGGAATGACCTTGATGTCTTCCTTGCCATGGAGGATGTAGTCGATGACTTTGTAGAAGACGATTTCCTGAGAAACGGAACAAGTCAGTGTGGGCTCCCTGACCCAGCTACTGCATGGGACCTCTCCCTGAGAGGGAGAAGAACCAGCACCCATGCCCAGACTCGCAGAAGTGCACAGCTACTTCCTCACAACCACACGTACTCAGGAGATGTGCATACGTTAGCAGACGAACAATCAGTTTCACACACCTGCACCTTGAACACACATGTGACATGTACACACAGACTGGCACCCGTGTTCATGGACATGTACTGCATGCTTGGATTTATAGCCATCATCCCTCTGTCCCACTCAACCCACATATCTCTTGAGCTCATGCTCCACACATATGTAGACAAATGGTCCTATGAGGGGAGAGCTGGTGAAGCCACCCCACCCTTGGGTCAGTCAGGCTCTTGGGGTAGGGGTCCTGGCCCAACCTCCCCAAGTTGGAGCCAGGGAAGCCAAACTAGGGTCTGTGCCTGGCCCTGCCACCACAACTCACCCGGCCGTCGGGTGTGCGTGGGCCTGAGTACGGCTGGGCTTCTCCCATCAGCACAGGCCACACATCAAAAAATTCCTGGGCAAAGGAGAGAGGAGGGTGAGGAGTCACTCTAGAGCTGGGTCAGGCTGGGCAGGTGGGCCTGCAGGGAGAGAGGTCTCACCTTCTCCTTGGTCATGTCCAGGAGGCCCACTGAATATCGGTCACAATTGAGATAGGCCCTCACGGTGTAGAAGGCTTTGTGGAACTGCCTCTCGATGTCTGTCAGCTCCTCAAACACCTTGTTGGCCGACCAGAGCAGCACCTGGAGGGGGCACACCTGCTGACCCACAGACCTGCAGTCATTGGGCCACAGCAGCACTGGGTCAACTTACACATGGTACACATGGCATCTGACCATGGAGCCGGGGTGGACACTGACCCGAGGCACATAGCCCATGGTTTCGTCTGAGCATAGGACCGTGTGCATCCTGACCCAGAGGGACTGGGAATCCACTGGACAGCTTTGGTCATATCCCCTCCACTCACTGCCTAGTGCTGGTCTCATGTTTGGTTAATGAGTGAAAATTCAGAGGAGAGAGTGAAAATTCAAAGCAATTGCTATGGGCTTGAAAGGCAAAACTGACTAGCTGTTCTGAAGGTGGTCACTCTGCACCTGGGCTCTGGGAAGCTGAGTTTGAGGGTGTAAATTCACTGGGCACCAGCATTTCCTGTGTCTCAGCACAGCTAGAGTACAAGGCAGATGGTTTGCAATGTGCTCCATCCACACATGGTGACTTGGCTTCCGGCTCCCTTCCACTGTGCAGCCGGCCTTGTCCAGAAGATGTGGGTGAGGCCTGGCTCCTAGCACCCTCTGTATTGTGTGTCTTAGCCTTCATATTAGCAGGTTCCCTAGGGGGGTCTCCCCTCCCCAGCACTCAGGCTCTGCCCCAGGGACGCCTATGCCTCTTGTACTCAGCAACCTTCCCTGCACCAGGGCTTCTGGCTCTTTGCTCTGTAGCCAGCCCTCTCACCCTCAGAAGCTAAGTGTGACCTCCTTCCTCGGTCCCCAGCACATTCTGCCACCAGCAACCACAGGAATGAAGGGAACGTGAATTTCTGTAGCAATGACTCGCAGTTGATGGATGAATCCAAAAACCACCCAGCCTGAAGCCCATTGGGGAGGGATGCACACCTCAAGTGTGCTGAGGAGGGACACGCCATGATCCATGGGAAAGACACACCTGCCAGTTCACTGTGCAGGCAGGGACACCCAGAGGAGGTGCTCTGGTGGCCTTAGCTCCCAAAGTGGAGAGGGAGGCAGGTGGGTCAGTCACTGCACCTTAGGGAGAGCATGACCCATCTCTCCTGTTCTGGAGGCAAGGAGCCGATCCACTCAGCAGCTTCCTCCTGTCCTAAAGTCAGGGACCTGTCCCTTCCCATCCCCATGCCCACCTCCTTGGGAGGGAGACCATTCCACTCAGCATCCCTCTCCACTCTTTCTCAAACCGCTCTCCCTGTGTGCCTTCTGGGGCCCCACGCAGGAGCCATATTCCCTGACCACCCTATGCCTTCTGTCTGTTCTCGAGGGGTGGTGATGCTAACTTGCTGCCTCCAGCATGCTCCCTGGCTGAGGCCAACTGATCCTGCCTCAACTGCACCAGCACCATCCCACACTGGTTCCCTGGTGCCTGCTGCCAGGAGCTTGTCCCAGCATGGGCATGATCAATCTGGTCCTGAGACTTTTTCTAACAGAAGTGGATATGGAGCATGCTTGCATAGCTATAGCACCTCCTGTTCTGTCAGTCTTGCTGCAGGTACATACCTGTTGCCTGTGAAACACATTTTTACTACAACTGGCCCTTCATGGACAGCCACTGGGGAGGGGTTTCTGACCGCCTGGCTCCACCCACATCTCATGCTGGCTGAATGTGTGGTTAGCGACTGTTCCCACCCCACTTGGCCTCTGCACAGGCTCTGTCCTCTGTCCTCCTCCCAGAGCCTTCTCATTCTGTTGTCTCAGCCTCGTTTCCTGAAGGGCCTCCTGCACATCCGCAGCACTGATTCCCGACCTCTACAAGGCACCATCTCACTGTTTCCCACTTGACCACTCTCCTTCAGGGTCAGGAGGTGAAGCTGTGAGGATGGGGTTAATGTGAGGACCAGACAAACTCCATCTTGTTCAGTGCACTCACACAGAGAGCAGTATGACCTAAAACTGCCTCTATTGGGAGACACTACAAGGCTATAAAAACAACTTAAGAATGTAAACCCATCGCCAGAGCCAAAAGAAAACCTTGGCAAACAACTACCTATAGGATCTAGATGTCCTTGTGGTAAAAACACAAAACCCCTTAGGCCCATAGCCAACAGCAGCAAAGGCCACAGTCTCCCACCTGCCTTCACCCAATCCTGGGACGCCAAGGCTTGTAACTCCCAGCTTGCAGAATTTTCCTTTATAAACCCTGACTCTCTGAGTCTCGGGGCCACTCTCCTCCACTCGCTGCATCGGAGTGCTGGACAGTGGACTGAGCTCGAGCTTGTACTCAATAAGCCCCTTTGTGATTGCAGCGGACGCCGGGCTCTGTGGTGGTTTGTTTGGGGGTCTCATGGTTCGGGCATAACACAGTTTGTCCATGGCCAGAGCAGGCCATGCGGTCAATGCCTGGGGGCTGGTACGACATGAGTGGAAGGGTGAAGTGTGCAGCTCCAGGCCGATGGCCTGAACCCAGGTACTTGTAGAAGCAGCTCCTGGGCAGTGGTCTGCACAAGCACATGGAGTTGGGGGTGTCACCATTTCCTGCATAGGCTCATCACAGGCTGGAGAAGCTCTGCACCTCAGCCCTCTGTTGCTAGTGGCCTGGGAAGGAGGGTGGGTCCCCAGTAGAACTTCCATACCAAAAGGCCCTTTCCCTGAGGCACAGGGGTGAGGATGTGGACTCCATGCCCTGGGGAAGGCCTTCTAACTCTGGACCTCAGTTTCCCTTAGAGTAAAACAGATAAGAGTGCTGTGCTCTCAGGACTCTGTGAAGGTTCAAGGCAGCTGCACCTGTGAAGCCATCTGGAGTGCCTGGCCTGGGAGCCCAGTGTGGGCATGTGAGTGTGTCTGTCCCCTGGGCTTCCTCCTGGTGCCAAGCCAGGACCACACCTGCATAGGTGTCCACAGGTGTCACCTACAGCTGTTGGCAACTCCTCCTGGAGCTCAGGCCTAGTCTGTGGTCAGGCTCTCCTCCCTCCCTGCTGGGGAATACTGACTCTAGGACCCCAGCTCCTGGTCCTGTTTGGCCTCCGTGCCCCTCTGTCCACAGGGCCTTGAGTGGCCCTCTCCTACATCCCACACAGGCCACTTTGACCTCTTATGGGAAGCCACTCAGGAGCTGCTGCTCAGGAACGAGGAGTGTCCACCCTGCACACCTTGGCTGATGGAAGGAGAGATGTGTCTGAGGCAGTGCCAGAGCCTGGGGTCCTCTGAGGGTGAGGCCCGTGAGCCCCAGCCTTACCAGGATGCGCCAAACCCACGTTCTTATGTGAAACTGCTTGACTTCACAGAATGTTGGACACTTTCTCAGTTTCTTCTTGCTGTTTTGTAGCTTCAAGTCCTATGTTCAAGTCTGCAATCCATTTTGAGTTGTTTCTTATGTAAGAGTTGAGGTAAGGGTTCATTTCCACTCCTCTATATGTGGACAACCAGTTCCCCCAGCACCAGTGATTTTCCTGTGGTGTGTTCTTAGCACTTTTGTTGAAAATCAGTCAATCTTGGTTTATTCTGGACTCCTGTTCATTGGTCACCATGTCTGTTGGTCACAGACCCCAGATAAAGTCACAGTCCAGCTGGGTCTGGAAGGGTGTCCTTTCCCCTGCCTGCCCTCACTCTGCTGGCCTGGTGAATTTGGCCCAAGAGCTCTCGATCCAAATAAAAGTTTGCTTAGTTGATTTCGGACCTGAGTTTACATTCGGTGCTGAAACATCCGCGTTTTTTTTCTGATTCTTACACTCAGTGCCAAAACCCGGGAAGGGTTTTGGACCCCCCCTTCCAGGTTGATGTCCACCCTTTCCCATAGACAAACCAGAAAGCTCCTGCACAGCTTTGTGTTTTTTCAACCCGGCCAACAGAAGTGGGGTAAATCCATTGCCTTTCCCTTGGCCTTCTGATCACATTCTGTTCTGGGGGGTCTGTTCATTAGGTTGTGCACACCTCAGACCTCCCCGTTTGTTCTGTTTGGGACCCCAGCAGACTGTGGAGATGTTCTGGTCTCTGGCTTGTCCCACTTGTTTCATTTTGGGCCCCCCCAGGCTGAGGAAACGTCCCAGTCTCCGCTTGCCCACCTATTTGAAGGGCCATGGGAAATGCCTAATCCTCTATTGACCCCAAGACCCATTGGACTCTTCCTTCTCCCCTCTCACAGTTGTAGTCCCTCCACCCTTTTCTCCCACTACTACTGCTCCTCCTCATGACTCTTCCCCCTCCCTTCCTTCTCCTCTACCAGGAGGTCCTTCTGCCCATTCAACTTTCTCCTCTCCTGCCAGTGCCCACACTCAATCTGGTCAGACCCTCCCACCACCTAACCTGGAACTCCTTTGTCCTCTCTGGGAGAGGGCTGGTACAGAGGGTATTGTGCAAGTCCATGTCCCATTTTCACTCCAGGACCTTTCCCAGGTTGAAAGGTGTCTGGGATCTTTTTCTGCTGATTCTTGTAATTTAGATACCCATCGCAGGCTTATCACCTCACTTGGTATGATGTTTATGTCATTCTTTCTTCCACCCTTACCCCAGACGAATGAACTTGCATCGAGCAGGATACACGAGCCCATGCTGACCAAGTCTGCTTAACTGACATAGTTGTACCCACAGGTGCTGCAGCAGTTCCACCAAACGAGCTCAACTGGAACTACCAGGAAGGCAAACAGGGCTGCCATAATTGTGCTTGTATGATTCAATATCTCTTAACAGGCATGCAGACAGTCTCCAATAAGGTGGTTAACTTTGATAAACTGAAGGAAAGTACCTAGGGTCCAGATGAGAATCCAGCCCTATTTCTTAACTGTCTTACAAACCCTAATCAAATATACTAAATTGAATCCCTCTGGGGCTATAGTGTTGGCAACCTGTTTCATTTCTCAATCAGCCACTGATGTTAGAAAAAAGCTCAAATGAGCTGAGGAAGGCTCTCAGACCCCTATCCAAGATCTGGTGAAAATGGCCTTCAAAGTCTGTAATATCTGACAAGAATTAGCCTAACTGGCCAGGTAGGCTCATTTACAGAAGAAGGCAACACTCCAAACCCAAGACTTGGTAGCTCCCTTGTGGCCAGTGGCTCCAGCAAGAGCTTCAAAAAAGGACCAGCAGTCCTCTCCACCAGGGGCTTGCTTCAAGTGGGGATGAGAAAGTCATTGGGCCCATCAGTCCCTAAACCCATGGCTCCCTTTCAAGCCATGTCCCACCTGAAAACAAGCAGGGCACTGGAAGTGTGACTGCCCTATGACTGACCCCACCACAGCGCCTCAATGGGGTGTGTGTGTGTGTATGTGACCAGTAAGGCAGTCCCTTTCCTTGAGCTGTTGGGATTCGCAGAAGACTGAGGGAGCCTGGACCCAAGGATCCCCATCACCTTCGCTGAGCCCAGGGTAACACTCCAGGTAGTGGGTAAGTCCATAAATTTTCTTGTGGACACGGGGTTACCTATTATGTCTCACCTACCCACTCCATGCCTTTTTTTCCTTCCCAGATCTCAGTTATGGGAATTGATGCGAAACCCTCATTCCCAAACAGAACAGGTAAGCTAGGCTATACCCTGGAGGGACACACTTTCACGCGCTCTTTCTTGGTCATTCCCTCCTGTTCAGTTCCCCTCCTAGGCAGAGATGTTCTCCAACTCCTAGGGGCCACCCTACAACTCTTTCCCAGGAATACTACTAGTCACTTTCTCCTACCTCTCTTCCTTACACTCTCTAGCACCCTCACACCACCTACTTTACCGCTGCCCCCAGACCTGGTCAACCCTCAAGTCTGGGATACCTCCAAGCTGATCATAGCCTCTCACTACAACCCAGTCCTTATCCAACTGAAACCTCAAACTAGATTTCCTTCACATCCCCAGTTTCCTATCTCCTATACCAACAGGGAAGGACATAAACCCATGATAGACTGATTGCTTACTCAGGGACTTCTCATCCTTACTGATTCCCCCTGTATCACTCCCATATTGTTGGTACACAAGCCCTCTGGGGCTTATTGCTTGGTCCAGGATCTCCACCATATTAATGAGGCAGTTATTCCCATTCGTCCAGTGGTTCCAAACCTTTAAACTCTTCTTTCCCATGTCCTCCCTTCTACCACTCGCATCACAGTTCTAGATCTCAAAGATGTGTTCTTTACAATTTCTCTTTATCCTGGTACCTATTATGTCTTTGCTTTAACATAGGAGGATCCTACATCCTCTAGGTCTCAACAGCTGACATGGACAGTTTTACCTGAAGGTTTCTGGGAGAGCTCCCACCTCTTTGGGCAAGCCGTGGCTCAGGATCTGGCTACCTGTGACTTGGGAGATAGCTTTCTCCTACAATATGTGGATGACCTTCTCCTATGTAGCCCATCCCTCAAAATCTTCCAAGTTCACACTGCCCAACTCCTTAACTTCCTGGGTTCTCAGGGCTATTGGGTCTCCCCAACCAAAGCCCAGCTTACTACCTCCTCAGTTACTTATTTAGGCATACTCCTCACTCCTACCTCTAAAAGCCTCACAACAGATAGAATCTGAGCCCTCCATGACCTACAGCCACCAGAAATGGCAGACTATATACACTCCTTCCTGAGCTTGGCTGGCTTTTTAAGACATTGGGTCCCCAACTTTGCATTTCTTGCCGGACCTCTATATCAGGCAGTAAAGGAGACCCCTCATGGGCCCCTCAGCTCCCCCAATATGGTAGCCAACTCTTTACAAGCTCAGAGATGCTCTCACATCTTCTCCCATTCTCTCTCCCTAACCTTAACCATCCTTTCCAACTCTTCATGGATGAAGGACAGGGTGTTGCCACTGGCCTCCTTGCTCAACCAACTGGACCTTCCTATACACTGGTGGCATATCTCTCCACGCAACTCGATTTGACAGTCTGTGGATGGCTACCATGCCTCCGGGCATTGGTAGCAGCAGCTGAACTGACTAAGGAAGCCCTAAAACTCACTTTACTCAAACCAATAATGGTATTCTCCACTCACTGACTCCAGGACCTCTTAAGCCATAAATCCCTCCCCCTCCTGAGCCCATCACAGATTCAGGAATTTTACCTTCTCTTTACAGAAAACCTCACTATCACTCTCTGCCCTTCCTCTTCCCTCAATCCTGCTACATTGCTGCCCCTGTCCCTACTTCTATCAACTGTCAGCCATTCTTGTCCACAGGTACTGGAGGCTCTGTGTTCACCTTGTGAGGATCTCTTTGACTCCCCACTTCCCTCACCTGACCTAACCATTTTTGTAGATGGCAGTTCTGTGCTGTGTCCTGATGGATGCCATTGAACTGCTCATGTGGAAGTCACCACCACCTCAGTTCTGGAAGCCAGCTGCCTTCCGGAAGGGACTACCTACCAAAAAGCCAAACTATTTGCTCTCATTAGGGCCCTCACTCTCTCCAGAGGCAAACAGGCCAACATCTACACAGATTCCAAATATGCTTTCTTGATTGCTTACTCATATTTGGCTATTTGGAAGGAGTGTGGATTTTTAGTCACAAAAGGGTCACCAGGGGTCAATGCCTCCCTAATTTCCAAACTCTTGGAAGTTCTTCAACTGCCATCCCAAGTTGCTGCCATATACCTCTGAGAACATCAAAATTCCTCAGACCCCATAGTCATGGATAATAATAAAGCAGACTCTATTGCAAGGGGACTAACAACAAAGTTCTCAATAGCCCCCATCCTATTCCTGTCCACTACAATCAAACATAAATATTCCCCACAGGAGCAGAAAGACCTGATAACTCAGGGTGGACATTTTGGGGATGATGGCTGGATTTTCCTGGGGGATCATTTTGCCCTTCCTAAATAGCAGGCTTACAACTTGCTGATGGACATTCACAATTCTCTTCATATTGGCCCCAACCCTCTTCTGCAATTTCTCCAACCTCTCCTTTATCTCCCAGAAATGAGAATTCTTCTCCAGTAGGTTTACTCCATTTTCCCAGTCTTCTCCACCATTTCACACAAGGGGACATCAAACTCAAGCTCCCAAGACATCAGATGTGGGGCCATAAGCGAGGTGAAGACTGGCAGATTGACTTCACCCTCATGCCAAGACAAAAAAGCTCCATTATCTACTTACTTTGACTGATACTCTTTCAGGCTGGATAGAAGACTTCCCCACCTCCAGAGAGACTGCAGACAACATTGCCTCCATCCTCGTTGAGGAGATCATTCCCAGATTTCGACTTCCTGCATCCATCCAGTCAGACAATAGTCCAGCTTTCACTTCTCAGGTTGTTTAAGTAGTCTGCCAAGGCCTCAACATCACCTGGAGGCTCCACATCCCTTATTGATGCCAATCCTTGGGTAAGGTTGAAAGGGCTAATGGCATTCTCAAGGATCATCTTACTAAACTGATTATTTCAAGCTCTCCTGGCCCAATCTCTTTTCATTAGCCCTTACCCAAATTTGTGCAGCCCTTATGGTCTGTAGGCCTCTTCAGCCCCTTTGAGCTACTCTGTGGGTGCCCTTTCCTAATCAACCAAAACTTTCCTGTCACCCCTCCTCCCCTGGCATCCTATCTGCCCTCTCACACTCTTACAGAAAATCCTAAGGGAACATACAGACTGTTGTCTTCCCGTGTCATCCACCACCTCATCTCCAGCTGGACCACAACCTGGATTGGCTGCTATCTCTCTTCAACTGTGTGAGACACAGTTTTACTTTGAAACTACATCTTCAATCACTGCAACCTCTCTGGACTGGACCCCATACAGTTATACTTACTACCCCAACAGCGACCAAACTCTTGGGTCACTCTCCTTGGCACTATGTCTCCCCCTTAAAAAGGTGCCCTTCCTAGATGCCCAGTCCTGGACTCACCATGCTAGGGTCCACCAAACTCAATATCTCTCACCCACCCCCTACTCCTCCTGCTGCTCATTAACTTCTCTCATGCTTCTATCCCAGGTTTGCCAGAAACTTCATGAGCTAGTTTGCTGGAGTAACATACAACCAAATGCTCTTGCACCCTCACAGCCACCTCCCTACCGATAATCTAACACCCAAACATTCCCCTCCCCCACAACACCCCATAAACAACAGGAAGTAGCCAGATGGAAATTGATGCCCTACATCTCCAAAAAGGTTGGGATGTTAGGTCAATTCCAGGCAGCTGGGTGGGGGCAGGGCATCAGGCAGCCTACATGTGAAAGGAATAACCGATCAGACGCTGGCAGACAAGCCCCAATAGCGTCTCACAATCCCTGATGATTGATGGAGTCACCAGCCAGTCTCCGAAGGACAAGGCCCCCAAACTTCCTCTTTCCACCCCAGACTATAAAGTCGCAACCCGTTTGGGGCTGTGTGCCACTTCCTCTGCCCATCCTAACTCTGGCAGGTGGTGAATCTGGCTCGAGAGCTGCTGATCCCAATAAAATGGCTTTTGCTCAGCTGCTTTTAGGTCTGGCCCCCCTTTTTTGAACACCCGTGCCTGAATTTACACCTGTGTTCTGATTTTTTACAGTTTATTGCTTCAATTCCAGATTTAACATACATGGAATTAATCTTCAGAAATGAGTTTGCTAGAGGAGATGTCTAAATAATGTGCAAAGTTAAAATTCTAAAACATCAACTGCTAAGTTTAATTTTAATTACTATTGGCTTCTTGAATTCCATAAGGTGACATGTGTTGGGTCTATTAAATGTGTTTTTATAAATTGGTAAATGGTGGGGGGGAAATACAAGGGAGGAATATAAGATTGCTGTTTCTGGGTCTTAACCTAATTTGGGTCCACCCCCACCACCATCTTACTGCTGTTCTGGGATGGAGGAATTGAATGGAACATTTGGCTGGAGGGTATGACCTTCATATTTAAAAGGAACCGTGATTGGGGTCCACTACCCTGACCGCCTTACACCTGCTAGTCTGTCTTATGGGAGGCAGGGGATGGAGGCTTCTGGCTGCAGAGGATAGGGCAATGAGTTTCAGCACGGTTGGCTTGTGACCTGGGGACAGGAATGGTCTGGCAGGATGCCCCATTAAGCCCAGGGGCGGGGGGATGGGTATATCCATCACTGGGTAAAGCAATTCTTGCCATGACAGTATCCCATTGAACTAAATGCATGCAGAGACTGGCACGATAAACAACTAAACCCAGAAAAGAACACAACAGAAACTAAAGGCAATCTGTGTTATTGGCAGCCTCTACAAAAGGGTCCTCAGGGAGGCCTAAAGAAAAGGATGGGAAGGGCCTCCTCCCTTGAACATCAATGTGCCCAATATAAGAAAAAGGCTCAAAAGGAGCCTCTGGGTGCATTGGCACTCGCTTAGGATCGATGGCACTGTGATGATGAGTTGAGCTGGAGATTGTCCTGTGCTCCAACCCCTGGAATAGAGGAAAGGAGGCAGTTTTTGTATCTGCCGGATTGTCCAATCCCTCTCCTAGGATGATATTTATTATATAAATTAGATGCACAGATAACATTCATAAGGATCATTTTAAAATATAAAAATTAGGAGGTAAAAAATACTTCTGAATAAGAAAGGACTTTGTATGGTAAAGTACCATTCTTAAGCTGGAGTCCAAAGGAGGCCAAATCTAAGGACAAAAACAAGTTGTGAAATGTCTCAACTGCAGAAGGTTAGGAAAGGTACATATAAAGAGGTTCATGTAAGTAATTCAATTGGCTCTTATTAGCACCATCAATTTATTTAAATGTTCTGATAGAAAGCAAACTCTAAACATTGAACTGTTTTATCTATCAAGATAATTTTCTTTTGTCTGTTAGATTTTATTAAGAAAGCTAAATCTTAAAGGAGTTAGAGTTTGTACAACTCTTACTAAATAACTGTTATTTTAGGTTAATCCCCTACATTATGTGTTGTAGATTTTTCCTTAGAGATTAAACTTGATTAGTGTAAGAACATCAGCTTACTTGTGATGCTAACCATTACTGGCTTCTTTGTATATTAGATGTATTCATATTCTTCTAGTACATGTCTTTTAAAACATAAAGCTTAGGGGCTGGAGTGGTGGCTCAGTGGTAGAGCAATTGCCTGCCACGCATGAAGCCCTGGGTTCAAATCCTAGCACCACATACACAACTAAGTGTCAGAGAATCAAAAAACAGATGAAAAAATAAATAAAATTGATTAAAAAATGGTAAAGCTTACTAAGCTG
Organism: Aplodontia rufa; assembly: GCA_004027875.1. NCBI lineage: Eukaryota > Metazoa > Chordata > Mammalia > Rodentia > Aplodontiidae > Aplodontia > Aplodontia rufa. The sequence goes on from PVKS010004833.1 coordinate 28,828, forward strand.
GTGTTCTCCAAGCTAATAGTCTCTTTTTGACTTATATTGAAATAACAAATATAGTTGGGAATTTATTTATGTCATTTAATGTTTTATAACAGGATAAAGATAACTTGCTATCAATAAGTTACACATAAAATTTTATGTTACTTTTTACATTGGGATAGAAATTTAAATGTACTTTAAAAGGTAATGAGGAGGGGCTGGAGAGGTGGTTCAGTGGTTATGGAGCTTGCCTGGCATGTGCGAGTATGCAGGTTCAAACCCCAGCATCGCATATACAACTAAGTGTCAGAGCAATGAATGTCACATGAAAAACTAAATAAAAATTGATCCTTTCTTTCTCTCTCTCCCTCTCACTGTCCCTGTCTTTAAAAAAAGGTAATGAGGAGGGGGGCTGGAGCGGTGGCTCCGCAGTTAGGTGCTTGCCTTACTTGTGTGAGGATGTGGGTTTGTATGCCAGCACCACATACACAGCAAAGCGCCTGAGCAACAAAAACCAGATGAAAAACTAATAAAAATTGATTCTCTCTTTCTCTTTCTCTCTCACTATCCCTCTCTTAAAAAAAAAAGTAATGAGGAGGGCCGTAGAGGTGGCTCAGTGGTAGAGTGCTTTCCTCGCAAGCATGAGGACCCAGTACCACAAACACAACTGAGTGTTGGAAAAACAAAAATCAGATTAAAAAAAATAAGTAAAACTGTTTCTCTCTTTTTCTTTGGAAAAAAAAAAAAGGAGGCGCTGGAACAGTGGTTCAGCAGTTAGAGCACTTGCTTGCCATGTGTGAGTAACTGGGTTTGAACCCCAGCACCACATACACAACTGAGTGTTGGAGAAACAAAGACCACATGCAAAAATAATAAATAAAATGGATTCTCTCTTTCTCCCGCTCACTCTCTCCCTCTTTCTCTAAAAAGAAAGAGGTAATAAGGAAAGCCTGATTTATTTAGAGACTGACAACCTGGCACATGAAAGCATTTTTGCCACTGTTTATTTACACAGAAAAAAAGTTAAGAGCTCTGTTAGTTTTTGTTCAATTCATGTTTCAGATGTAATATTGTATTGTGTTATTTGTCGAGTCTGCCTTACTTGAGATAAGTCTCTGCCTCTTACACTCCTCCATGTTAGGATAACCAAAGCAGGCTAAACTTGAGGTCATTTAAAGCTGTGTTCACAGGACAGATTTTTGTTACAAAGTTTACTGTGATCTCAAAATAACCAAGGGGTTATGATTCAAAGCTAAACGTTTGAGTAAATTATAAAGATATGTAAGATTGTAAGAAAGTTTTAAAAGAAAATAAAATTTAAAAAGGGTCTCATATGTGACTGAGTTGATAGATCTAGAGATCTTTATGGAGGCAAAATAGATACCAAAGACTTAAGTGTTATTATAGAAATTATGTTTCTTGGTTCAAAGCTATTATGCAAACTATATTTTTAGTTTTATCAATGTCATTTTGGATTTTCCTTATAACACTTTATAACTGTTGACTGTTAATGTTTTGCAGAAGTATAATTATAACAGAAAAACCTGAGTTAAGATGAGCCATCATCGAAAGAACAGATAAAATATAATGCTAACTTCTAGTGCAGTTACTGGTCCTAATTAAATGAAAGTAGATACTATAAAACTGTACTCATTAAAGTTAAAAACCAGTACTTCTACTTCAAGATTGGTGAAACTGGCCTGCTGGAGGTTTAAAACAAAAACTTGGAAACTAAAGCGAAGGAAGTAAAAGGGCCAAGGAAAATCAGCCAATATTTTGGCAATTGCCCTTTAACATAAGTCAGGACTCAGGGAACAATGAGATTTATGTAAGGGCTTTTCAACTAACTCTGGGTCACATGATCTCCCAAGCAGGGAGATCAAAGAGACCCTGGAGAATAAAAAGCCATCCAGTGTACATGCTAAAAAGGAGGGTCATTGGAGAGGAAGATGTCTCTAATGCTTCCCAGAGAAGCCATGTATGGTAAGGTGGCACAGACAGAGGAAACTAGAGGAACTATGAGGCCTCTCACAAGTTCCTTCAGAGGAATTTTGGATTACTCTTTACTAGTATATTGGAACCAGATCAATTTTGACCAACTTGGTCTTGAACACCTGGCTGGAGAGTTATAACCAAAGTCCAGCCATCATAGACATTTAAGACAATGGTTCTTTTAATGTAATTTAAGATGTATGCTGTGTCAGCCCCACCAAAAAAGTAAAGTTGGAGGCAATAAAGGAAAATTTCCTAGATAGGAGTTTCAGACAAGTTTATTCTGAATCAGGTTAAAATGAACTGCCATTGAAACTACCCCTTCTAGAGTTTGCAATTCACCACTTTCAGCCTGGAGACCTGATTCTAAGCAAGATCTGGAAAGCAGACAAAATTCAACTGAGCTGGAAAGGACCTTACCAAGTGCTCCTGATCAACAGGATGGCTATCTGTGTTAGATGACTGTCAATAATGATGTCCATTTTTAGATGTAGATACAAATTCCTCTCTTATAAAGCACAATCTTTTAGAGGCACACCCCACCTCACTACACCTGAGGCAGCACATAATCAATGTCCTGGTGTAGCCACATTAAGCCTATCCCACAGTAAACATTACCTCATCACACCTGAGATGGCACGTAGGCAATGTTGTGGTGCAGCCAAAGTTTCAAATCCTCTGCCCAAGCCCTGTTCTCGTGAGAGAGCCACGAGAGCTAATAAATTCTCCCACTCCAGGCCACGTGTTGCTGTTCTGTCCTGTCCTGGGAGGACATATCGATACCTCTTAATAAAATCTCTTGTCTCAGCTACGAGGTATCTCTTTGCTGCACGGGTGTGTCCAACAATGGTGCCATGACTTGGATTCCATGTCTCCAGTGTGCCTGCTCCCCATCTCTTACTGGATTGAGCTGCCCTGGGTCATGTGACTCCCTAGAGCTGAGCTTCCATTAGCCCAATCGTCCACTTGTCCATCCAAACACTGGCTCAATTTTCAGGTAAGTGTGCTCGGGGTTGGGCCTTTTCTGCATGGTGATATCTCTATAGCAGATCTGAATTTTTCTCTCTGGGGATCTGGGATCCCCACTCATTGGCTGTTCCCAGAACTGGGATGTTCTGCACCCGGGAGGGGTCTAGGACTCCTTGCAGACATTGGCAAAATGAGGAGATGACCCATTTGCTGTACTCTTGTGATATTTTGTGGAACCTGGCTTTTTGAGGACGCTCTTGAAACCACCTCACCATATGCACTTGGAGTGCATCTATCTCCATGGGATCTGGCCCTTCCATTCAGGGGGAGTCTCCTCTTAGTTGTCTTTTAGATAGTCCTAAGTTTTTATGTCTCACCCCTGACCTAAAACCCTCCAAACTCATTAATTTTTGTAACCAAACCTGGCCCCAGTGCTCTTTAGATAACTCCTCAAAATGGCCACTTAACAGCACTTTCAATCCAAACATTTTAAGGGATCTTCTCAGGTATGTTGAACGAACAGGCAAATGGAAAGAGATTCCCTACATTCAAGCCTTTTCCTTTCTCCACTCTAGACCTGATCTCTGTCTGTCTTGTAATCCCCCTCAACTCCTACTTGCTTTAAAATGTTCACCTGTGGCTTCTACTGTGGCTGCCCCTCCCCTCACAGCTTCTCTGTCTGCTCCATCTGACTTTGACCCAGTGGACGAACCGCCTCCCCACCACTGGCCCCCTCCTCAACCTGCACCAACTTCAGAGCCTAATCATACTCTGCCTTCCTCTCCCCATTCCCCATGGGTATCTCCATTGTCCATCCCTCCCACAACTCATTCAACATCTCGCAATAACCCTGCTGAACATAACTGCCTCACCACTGCTGCTGCCGCTCCTGCCCCAGAGAGGGACCTGAGTCCTCCAGGCCACCATGCCAGTAACCCTGTCCTCCCCACCTCCTTGTTCCCCTTCATGAAGTTGCAGGCACTGAAGGTGTTGTTTGCGTTCATGTTCCCTTTACTCTTTCTGATCTATCTCAAATTGAAAAGCGTATGGGCGCCTTCTCCTCTAATCCAACCACCTTCATAAAGGAATTTCAATATGTCACCCAGTCCTATGAAGTTATCTGGCATGATATTTTCATGATCCTCTCTAATACCTTCACCCCTGAGGAGTGCAGACAAATTTGGGAACAGGTCCGAACCCATGCCGATGAGGTTCATTGAACCAATCCAGACCACCCAACTGGGGCTATAGCTGTCCCTGACCAAAACCCCCATTGGGACTATGATAATCCTCAACATAGAATTAGCCATGACCAATTTCAAACTTGTATATTGACTGGCCTCGAGAGAGCAACCATTAAACTGATTAACTTCCAAAAGTTACAGGAAATAATCCAAGAAAAGACCGAAAACCCTTTGGCCTTTTGGGCTAGATTAACTCAGGCTATGACCCAATATACTAACCAAGACCCTGACTCTCCCAAGGGCCAACAGCTTCTTGTGACATACTTCTTTTCCCAATCTACCCTGATATTCATCTCTAACTAAAAAAGTTAGCAAAGTCCCCTTACACCCCAACCTGAAAGTCTACATGTGACATTTAAGGTTTATAACAGCCGTGATGACCACAGGCAAAAACAAAAATGTCAAATATTAGCCACAGCTCTTCAATCTTCCCAAAACCCCCTCCCACGCCCACCACTCCAGAGTCCCAGCTCCTAATACAGCCATCGCCTACCTCCCGGAAGCCACCAACCTCTCAGATGCTGTTACCTATGTGGCAGGGCCTGAGCTTGCTCACAGCCTTGACCACCCCCCAGTCCATGTCCCAAATGCAAGAAAATAGGTCACTGGGCTGTGGACTGTCCTACTGTACCTCAACACGGTGCCACCACTCCTCCAGACTCAGCCTCAATTGACCTTCTGGGACTAGCAATGGAAGACTGAGGGGGCCTGAGGTTTCTGGGCCCAACCAACATCACTAGTCAGGAACCTCGGGTAACCCTTACAGTGGCAGGTACACCCACTTCTTTCCTTATTGACACAGGGGCCACTTACATTTTAGTGGCCCTATCCTGCCCACACAAACTCCCATTGTCAGGGTGGAAGGCAATCTCTACATACCCCACAAAACCCGACACTTGACTTGTCAAATTGATACTCTTATTACTATCCACTCCTTTTTAATTACCCCCTCTTGTCCTGTTCCCTTATTAGGATGAGATTTATTATCCAAATTGGGTGCTACTCTCCATTTTTCAACTCAGCCTGGCCACTCTCCAACTCCTCCACCCTCCATTTACTTCTCCTAGCCAATCACCTCCTTACTGTGACCTGGTGCCTCCCATCTCCAATCCCCCTCCCCTATCCCAAATAAAATATCCTCTACCACCCTCCCAGGTAAATCCCAATATCTGGGATGTCATCTCACCTTCGCTTGCCTCCTGCTCCTGTATTCAAATTGCCTTAAAGGACCCCACCTACTTCCCTTCACAATCCCAATATCCCCTCCCTCTCAAGTGCCTTCTAGGGTTACAACCTGTCATTCAAGATCTTTTACAGAAAGGCTATCTCGGACCCACATCCTCTCCTTTTAATACCCCTATTCTGGCAGTAAAAAAACCCAATGGCTCTTTCCACCTAGTACAGGATCTCTGCCTCATCAATGATGCTGTTGTTGTTCCCTTGACTCCGGTCATCCCTAACCCTTATACTCTCCTATCTTCAATTCCTGCCTCTACCTCTCACTTCTCTGTAGATCTTAAGGATGATTTTTTTCACCATTCCTCTACACCCCAACTCCCAAGATATTTTTGCCTTTACCTGGACTGACCCACACACCTATACCTCTTCCCAACTTACCTGGACTATCCTTCCCCACTTCTCTAAAGACAGTCCCCACTTCTTTGGACAAACTCTAGCCCACGACCTTACCCAGCTGTCCCTCCTAATTCCTCTCTCCTTCAGGATGTAGATGATTTACTGCTGTGTAATCCCTCCTATCAAACCTCCATCTCTGATACAATATGCGTGCTTAGCTTTCTGGCAGACAAAGTCTACAGAGTCTCTCCCTCAAAAGTACAGCTCTCCACTGCTCAAGTATCCTATCTGGGGGTCCTCCTTAGGCCAGGATATAAACATATGACCCTCAAACATAAGGAGCTCCTCTCCTTATTGCCAATTCCTTCCAAATATGAACTCCTTTCCTTTCTTGGCCTGGCAGGATTTTTATGCTCCTGGATCCCCAGCTATTCTCTTCTAACTGCTCCTTTATATGAGGCATTTAAGGTCCCCCACTTGAGCCACTTCCCCCTTCTATTAAAATTCCCTTTCTGAAGCTACAACAAGCTCTCATTTCTGCTCCAGGTCTCCACCTTCCAGACTTATCCCAACCCTTTCTTCTTTGGCCCAATTGCTTACCTATCAAAGAAATTAGATCCTATTGTCCGTGGATGGGCCCCTTGTCTCTGTACTTTGGCTGCTGTCTTATTTCTCTCCCAGAAAGCAAAAACACTAACCTTTGGCTTCCCACCATTTTATCTACTTACCACCTCTCCAAACTTCTAACATACAAAGGCCTACAAACTTTGCCCCCTTGCAGGATTCTCTCCCTCCAAGAATCTCTCCTAGACAATCTCTCTCTTTCCTTTCAAGTTTGTTCCCCTCTAAATCCAACCTAACTCCTCCCAAAAAGCTGTGCAGCTCCACTCCTGCCTGGAAATCCCAGAGGACTTCCTCCCTCATCCATCTCATGTATAAGAAGGTCCCTTAACCCAACCCTCTCACATAACGTTCACAGACAGAAGCTTTATTCATAATGGCTCCGTTACACAGGCTAAGCCATAGTCACCCCCATCAAACTTATAGAATCCAACCCCCTCCCTTGTGGCACCACCAACCAGCAAGCTGAACTCATAGCTCTGACACAAACCTTTACTCTGGCAAAAGGTGATACTTTAATAGTCTGTACAGACTCCAAGTATGCCCTTCACACTATTCTTGCTCACAGTGCCATCTGGAGGGAAAGGGGATTCCTCACAACAAAAGGCTCACCCATCATTAATTCCACACTTATTTCTCACCTACTAGAGGCCCTGAAACTGCCCAAAGCTATCAGCATAGTTCACCGTAAGGCCCATCAAATTGATCAGTCATTCATAACTCAGGGCAACAAGGCTGATGAGGAAGCAAAAAAGTCAGCTTTACTTCTTTACACTTCTTCCTCTGTCTTCCTCCCAGGTGTCTTACCCACCACCCATCCCACAGACACTCCTCTTCTGAATACAGAAATATGCCTCCCTATTACATTTCCCTAAGTCTTACTGTACTCTTACTACCACAGACACAAAATTCCTACATGATTTAGCCCTATCCTGTGATGTTTGCCTTCCTGCCAATCCACACACCCATATCACCTCTCTTTCCCTACCCATCAGATGCGGGGCTCTCTCCCAGCCTCAGACTGGCAGATAGACTTCACCCACATGTCATGTGTCTGCTGTTACAAGTACCTTCTAGTTCTAGTTGATACCTTTTCTGGTTGGGTTGAAGTTTTTCCCACAACCAACAAAAGGGCAATTACTGTCACCTCTATCATACTTTAGGACATAATTCCCAGATTTGGTGTACCTACCTCATTTCAATCTGACAATGGCCCAGAATTTACCTCCCAAGGATTTCAAACACTGCACTCCTCTAGGAATCCCTTGGCATTTTCACATACTTTTCACCCACAATCATCAGGAAAAGTGGAAAGAAAAATAAACTATCAAAAATATCCTCATCAAGCTCTTTCTCAAGTTACATCTTTTTTTTTCTTTTCCAAACTCTTATCTGTGCACATTCAATTGAAAAAGATAACATTTACAGGTTCTTTGGTGCCCATAATCAGCATACAAAAATGTAAAAGACTATTCACAAATAAAACACATTAGCTCAAACTGGAAAAAAGTAACAATAACAACAATAAAACAATTTAAGGTAGTGCACATTGTGACAGCTCTGCTTATGGGGACATGAGAATTACTGCGAAAATAAATAGAATACCCTTTTTGTAAAAGCAGCAACGTCATGTCTTGTAAACTTCCTTTTTTATTACAGCAAAGTTTGAAATAAAATCCAAAGGGACTGGAGCTTACACTGTAGCTGTAAGTGAATAAAAGAGTCTATTTCCTCAATTACTGTTGGTCCAGTTTTCCTTTTGCTTTGAGTCCAATGTGCAGCAGGTTTTAAAAGCTGCTCAGTTAGAGATTCTAACCGATTAAAATTTCTTTCCTGCTTTCAAACACAAATGGGTATATCTGTTCCACAGCAATAGCCACAGGCTTTACGTTGGGCCCTGTTACTGTGATACTTCCCGTTGAAAAAATCTGTAATGTAGCTCTTAGAGACTTTATCCCATAGCACACAGCAGGATGAAGTTCAGGTTCCTAACTGGCATGAGGTCTATTGTTCTTTGTGAATTCTGGCAAACGGATTTCAAAGGGCATATTGCAAACTGCCAAAACGTTAACAACCTTAAAATCTGTAAATATTACCTGAAACCCTAATTTCTGCAGACTGCGCGCTAAACGTCTGGCACCAAATTTAGCTTCTTCTTCACTTGTTGCTCCAGTGCAAATAATTTTTCCTGAGGACCAAATTGTAGCTGTAATTCTAGGTGTTCTAAGCTTCATTAATACTTTCCCAACATCACGCTTATAAATTACATTTGCTCCCTCCAAAGCAATCTTCCTTAAGTTCAAATGGCATCTTGTTCTAAAAACACAGACTACATTTATAATTAGAATGTCCAATGCAACATCACTGTCTACATCCATTGGGGTAGTTTAAAACTTAGCTTCTTGGCCACGAAGATCACATCCGTGGGAAGACTGGGCAGCCACAGAGGACGCGGGGGCAGCGCTGCTGCTGGTTGCCTCGGATGCGAAGGAGAAGCTGGAGCACAAGGATGAAGATGAGGTGCGCGCGCTCCCCAGTCTCCATGGAACTCCCGCCCCGGCCCCTTGCTAGGAGCCCCTGCTCCCTCTTTCGTGCTTTGTTGTTCTGGGTAGCTCAAGTTATATCTTGACTGGGTAAAACTCTTTCCCCTGGCCTTACTCACAATGCCCTCCCAATGAGGCAACAAAACATTTCTCCATTTGAAATCATGTTAAATGCCCTCCACTTCCTCCCAGGCTATCTCTATCAGACACACCCGTTTCCCCTTCTTTCCCTCTTCCCTTGCTTCATTATCTCTGAGTTTACTTATGATCTCATACAGACAAAACTATCTCAACCTCTCCCCTCCACCAACCTAAGAATACAGCCTGGAGATCTAGTTTTAGTCTCTCCTCCAGGGGTGTCACCCTCAGCCCTCTCGCCAAAATGGAAAGGTCCTTTTAGAGTTGTCCTAGCCACTCCAATGGGAGCCAAACTCGACTCTCTCTTAGGCTGGTTTCACATCTCTAATCCGAAACCCTGTCCCACAAACTCACAACCTCCTATATCTCCACAGGTGATACCTCCTTGCCATCTGCCTCAAGACTAGATTTCCAAGTCTCCTCAACTGGACCTCTCAAACTGAAGATTTCTAAACTTTCCCCAATTTTGGAGGAAACTTAAATGCCAACTTACCCTCTTACCTTGTCTAGATATCAATATTTCTTATACCTTCTGTATAACGAGATCCCTAAGCCTTCACCAATTCTTACTCCCTCTCAATTTCTGACTTTTTTTTTTTATCTGACCTCTACCTACAGGGAACCTTTTCTGACTTTATATCTGAGGAAATATACCTGTACCCCCGACTCTTACTACTCTCCTACTCTTATCACTTCACAATCTTCAACCCTTGCCCTGACCATGAACAGCCTTAGAATTTCCAGGACATACACTGCCACCCCCTACCCTAGGACTATTTTATATAGTAATTTCTCTCTTTGGAATCAGTCTCTCTACTATGACACCAAAGGACTAAAAGCTTAAGCCTTACTCTAGCACACTTTGTTTTCTGGGCTTACTCTTTGGGTTTGTGGTGTCTTTGAGCTCTTGGCACACAGTCTCTCCCCACGCTCTTCCATCCTCATCAGCCTAACTCTGTCATATTTGTCTCAGCAGGCCCACTCACTTATGTCTGGGAGTTCACTGTGCAAGACACTTATTTAACCTCCCAGAACCAATGGTATACTCATAAGGCAGGATCCGCCTGATGCTCACTTGCGGGATGCCAAACAGCCATAAGTATTGAACTTCCCCTCCAATTTATTACACCCTCTATTGCCAACTCCTATTTGTCAATAGCCTATTTTCCCTTTGATCAGACCACCTCAGAATGCTTAATGAGCCAAGACCTCTATGGAGGATACTATAGAACTTACTGCAATCACTACAAACTTTATCAAGGGGAAACTAAAAAATTTATTCTCAAAATTGGTGCCCCATGGGACCAAAGATGGGTCTCCAGGGAAACCGGAAAAATTTACCACTCAACTACAGCATCTAGGCCTTGTGCCATTTTATATGTATATCGTGCTTATGTGATAACCAGAGCACAAACACAAGTCTATAATAACATCCTAAATTCAGAACAGACAATCCCTACATGGATCAACTTGATCCAACTGACTGTTAAGTTTTTAAATGAGTCCCACATTTGGTCAAACATCTCTTGCTGCTTTCTCTGTGCCTCCCTATAAAGGTATCTCCTGGCAGCAGTGCCCATAACCCCCATAGATGGGTCACATACAGCAACCTATCAAACCCCATTAAAAAATGTTCCACTGTAGTGGACCTTAGGATTGAATAAGTCTAATCCCATTTGGTGGACCCAGGCTCCACGACTAACTTCCATATTCAGACTGACAGGTGCACCAAGCTTGGACCAGCCATTACCCAGGCCCCTCAGGGGACTTTCTTTTGGTGCAATGAGACACTATACTCTTGCATTAGTTTTTCCACTCCAGGCCCCTGCATACTAACAGTGGCAGTTCCCCAACTTACTCTATATGGGAAAGGTGAAATTTCTTGGCTTTTAGTTCCCCACCCATGGACAAAGAGAGCCGTCTTTCTTCCTGCCCTATTAGTGATAAGTTTAATAACTTCTTTTGGCTCTCTGGCATTGTCATACGAAGCACTGGGACACAGTCTCATCTGTGCCCAGGATTTTCAGTACTGCCTCCAACTGACTCGGATCCACAACCTCCTCCTTGGCCTCATTCCAATGACAGATTACCTCCCTTGCTAGCGTAACTCTCCAAAATAGATGGGCTTTGGATTTGCTTGCTGCTGAAAAGGGTGGAGTCTGTCTCTTTCTCAAGGAAGAATGCTGCTATTACATTAATGAATCTGGCCTCGTAGAGGAAAATGCTCAAACCCTTACTAAATTAACTGAAGACCTGAAAAGCAAACATTAACAGTCTACTCCCAAATTAAGGATGGAACCACCTTATGACCCAGCTATCCCACTTCTGGGTATTTTCCCAAAAGAGTTAGAATCAGCGTATTATAGTGATGTGACTCCCTCAATGTTTATAGCAGCACAATTTACTATAGCTAGACTATGAAATCAACCCAGATGGCCCTCACTCGAAGAATGGATACAAAAGCTTTGGTACATATATACAATGGAATACTACTCGGCCATTAGAGATGACGATATTATGGCTTTTGATATCAAATGGATGGATGTTGGGCACTGTCCAAAAGACAAACGCTGCGCCGGACACCATGACACTTCTTCTTCTCCTCTTAAGTTTCCTCTTTCATGCTCCACACACTCTGAGCAAAAGAGCTTGAAAAAAGCGCATGCTTGAGGGCTGCTTCCTCTTTCTTTCTGTACCCCTTTAAACTACCTTCCGGTTGGTGATAGCTGACAACACCAACATGACAGTCCCTCATTTGCTGGCATAAGCCGATCTGCTGCTTCACCATTGGATCCTTAGCTATCTCCCCTCCCTATAAAAACCCATGTGCCTTGGTAATAAACGGATTTTGAGCTGCCACCAACTTACTGACTCATTTTCCCGGCCTAGCGGAGGGGGCTCCCACCAAAGGGAGTCCAGGGAGAGCTCGGTCACCGCACTCACCGTCCTGCTCGGCTCTGGGGGATGGTTCGGCTGGTCCGAGCCATCCCGCCCGCCCTCGGGGATGCCCGAGGTGCGACAGATGGAGATGGAAAGAATTATGCTAAGTGAAATATCCCAATCTCAGAGACTAAAGGGCCGAATGGTTTCTCTCATCAGTGAAAGCTAGAATACATGGGGAAGCAGTAGGTTAGACGGCTAACCTAACAATAACTTCAAATTGAATGATTCTCAGCGTAATAGGGGGATGGCTCCCTAGGATACTTGGAGGCATAGGGAGAGAGAGATGGGGAGTAGGGAGGGTGTATGAAGAACTCATAGGAGTCTGGAGAGTGGGAATATGGGGGAACCATCTCAGAAGCTGAAGTCATTCCTCCACGAGATACCCATTTAACGCAAGAGTTCTTCCGGGGCAAACTGCAACAGGTGAAACCCAAGGTGGTCATCCATGTTTCGGCTTTACCCCTGGATAACAAAGTTTATACATTGGTTACTGATGGTTTGATAATGTTTCCCCCTCAATTGTATCTCTATATACTTCTAATAAAAAAAAGAAAAGAAAACAGTCTACTTCCTCAGAATGGCTTCAGGGATAAGTAGCTACTAGGCTCCTTCCCCCACTGGGACCCCAGGCAGCTCTTTTCCTCCTTGCTCTAATTTTGCCTTGTAATTTTCAGCTTCTCCAAAATTTTTTGAGCAAACAAATTTCAGTCATCACCAACCACAAGATTAATCAAATGTTCCTGTCTGGTTATCAGCCTTTGGGAAGCCACCCTGAAGGTCAACATCCCCAGACACCCAGGTTCTAAAGTCATCACTCCTGATCAGCAGGAAGTAGCTTCAGAAGACGGACCTTCAACCCTGCTCCCTTACAAAATAGAAAAGGGTAGAATGTTTGATGACTGTCAATGATGATGTTCATATTTAGATGTAGATACAAATTCCTCTGTCACAAAGCACAATCTTTTAGAGGCACACCCCACCTCACTACACCTGAGGCAGCACATAATCAATGTCCTGGCACAGTCACAGTAAGCCTATCCCACAGTAAACATTACCTCACCACACCTGAGACGGCACGTAGGCAATGTTGTGGTGCAGCCGAAGTTTCAAATCCTCTGCCCAAGCCCTGTTCTCGCGAGAGAGCCACGAGAGCTAATAAATTCTCCCACTCCAGGCCATGTGTTGCTGTTCTCTCCTGTCCTGGGAGCAGCCATATTGCTACCTCTCCTAATGAAATCTCTTGTCTCAGCTACCAGGGGTCTCTTTGCTGCACGAGAATGTCCAACAATCTGAACTGCTAAAAAGGGGATAATTAATTAATTACCATGGGTGAATTCCACCTCAAAAAGTTAACATTTCTAGGATGGATGGCAGTACATTGAAAATGGTACCAAAAGGTACAAAAAAAAAAGGTGGGGGGAGTTGTGAGACCACGGAAGTCTGGTGGTCCATTTTCAGAATGTAGTATTCAGCTTTAATTGGATTCAATTGTAGCCATTTTAATTAAAGCCCTTCAGAAGAAGAAATCAAGAAAGTGTCCCATTTACAATATCTTCAAAAAGAATAAAATACTTGGGAATTAATCTAACAAGGGAAGTAAAAGATATCTACAATGAAAATAATTGAACATTGAAGAAAGAAATTGAAGAAGACCCGAGAGGATGGAAAGAGACATTCCATGCTGTTGGTTAGGCAGAATTAATATAATTAAAATGGTCATTCTGCCAAAAGCACTATATAGAGTCAATGAAATCCCCATCAAGATACAATGTCATTCTTTTACAGTTATAGAAAAAGCAATTCTCAAATTCATTGGGAACAACAAGAAACCCAGAATAGCCAAAACATTACTGAGCAAGAAAGATGAAATAGGTGGATTTGCAATACCAGATCTAAAATTATACTACATAGCTGTAGTAACAACAACAGCATGGAATAGAATAGAAGACTCCGAGACAAACCCACAAATCTTTAAATTTTTGATTTTTGACAAAGGGAGTCAAAATATAACATGGAGGAATGACAGTCTATCCAACAAATAGTGCTGGACAAACTGGAAAAAGGCTTTGGCAGGAGGTTGAAATTAGATCCTTATCTCTCACCTTGCACTCAAATCAAATCAAAATGGATTCAACAATTAGGAATTAAAACAGCTACCATACAACTTCTGGAATAAAAATTAGGACCAGCAATCCAGAATTTGGGAATAAGCAAAGACTTTCTCAATAAGACTCCTAAAGTGAAAGAATCACAGTCAAAAATCAATGAGTGGGGGCTGGAGATGTGGCTTGGTGGTTACAGTGCTTGCCTGGCATGTGCAAGTACACAACTAAGTGTCAGAATAATGAAAGCCATATGAAAAACAATAAAAAAATTGATTCTCTCTTTCTCTGTCACTGTCCTTCTCTCTTTAAAAAATCAGTGAGTGGGATGCCATTAAAATAAAAAGCTTCTGCTCAGCCAAGGAATTGGTCAAAACTGTCAAGAGATAAACTACAGAATGGGAGACAATCATGGTTTGTGATTCCTCTGACAGGGGATTAATATCCAAAATTTACAAAGAACTCAAAAAACTTAATACCAAAAACACAAACAATCCAATCAATAAATGGGCCAAAGAGCTAAATAGAAACTTCTCAACAGAGGAAATTGAGCAGACCAATGGCTACAGGAGAAAGTGTTCTAAATCACTAGTAATCCGATAAATGCAAATCAAAACTACATTAAGATTTCACCTCACACTAAGTCAGATTGGCAAAGATGAAGAATATAAACAATAACAGATACTGGAGGGGTTGTAGGGAGATAGGAGAACTAGCACATTGTTGGTGGAATTTCAGACTGGTACAGCCACTTTGGAAAGCAGTGTTGAGACTCCTCAAAAAATTAGGGATGGATCCACCATATGAACCAGCTATCCCTCTTCTGAGTACTTTCCTAGAGGAGTTAGAATCAGCACATTACAGCAACACAGCAAAATCCATGTTCATAGCAGCTCAATTTGCAATAGCTAAATTATGGAACCAACCAATCCTCACTAGATGAATGGATCCAAAAATTATGGTATATATATATACAATGGAACTCTACTCAGCTATTGGAAACAGCGATATCGTGGCCTTTTAAGTAAATGGATGGCTGTGGAAGATATCATGCTGACTGAAGTTAGCCAAACCCAGAGAGTCAAAGGTCGAATGTCTTCACTCATTTGTGGAGTCTGGAGCTAAACCAAGACTTGGTGAAAGGTGAACAAACTCATGTATTAGACTCAGCAAAGGTGTAGCAACACATAATCTAGGACAATCATAGATATGTGTGTGGGGGAGGGTGGAGGGAACAGGTTGGGGAGGGAAGAAGGAAGGAGAATAGGGTGGGATCTAGGGAGACAATCAACAATATAGTTAACTCTTTATCCCCCTGAGAATCCAATGATACTTATGTAATCATTTAATTGTGGAAAATTCACAATCTAAACATTTATATCACTTGTAGGGGTGAAATATAGAAGAATCAAGAGCCTGGGATGTGGGCGATGCAGGAGTAATTCTGGTTTAAGAACATATGCTTATCATATTGTTACTTTATATGCATTTGCCATTGTACAGTAACTCAACTCCTTAATAAAAAATAAAAAAGCCCTTCCCTTTGCCCTCCTCAATTTTAAAATTAGCCAGTCATGTAGATTGTTCCCCTGAGCTTCTCTAATCAGAGTGAAGAGCAACGCTGTCAGGTCAGAGATAAGAGCAGGTGGGCTGCCTGCCCAGGTGTGCTTGCTGGCCAGGTTCTGTAGCACGCCCTTCTGTCAGAAATGAAGTCTGCCTTGCCCACCCACTTTGAGCATGTGTTTGATTTTCTTATGTCACTTTGGCATTTCTGATAATTATTTCTAACACAACGTTCAGGGCCAAGCCTGTGACTTCCTTTGTTTTGTTGGCTCTGGCCAAAGTGGCCAAGGTGCTTTTTGGAAGGAGCCCAGCTGGGAGGGAGGTGGGTAGGGGGAGTGCCTGTGTGTGGCTCGGCTCTCAGTGACCTGCTGTGCTTCCTGCAGGGGGCTCTCAGTGACCTGCTGTGCTTCCTGCAAGGAGGAAGACGCAGTGTGAGCTCAGGGCCGACCTACAAGCCCCTGGGGCACTTGTTCCTGGCAGATGCTTCCTTTCAGAGGCAGCTGAGGCAGGCTGTGCTTCCTGAAGATGGTCAGCGTGTGGGGCCTCAGACGCAGATTTTCCCAGGTCCAGGCAAGCACTGAGGTGTCTGTGCTTTAGAACTCCCACCCAGGCATGCAGTTTGAGGAGCGAGGAACAGTGCTGCACAGTCTGTGCTTCTTGAGTGCCTAATTCACCTGCTGACTGGGTCAGGAAAGGGAGAGCTGCCCCACAGAACAGGCGACAAAAATCTGCTTATTGTTGACCAAGCTCCTGGAAGAGGTGCAGGGCTGCAGGGGGGCTGTGGTCATGTGCAGAGGCTCAGGGGCTGCAGGGGGCTGTGGTCATGTGCTGAAAGGGCCAGGGCTGCAGGGAAGATGTGGTTGTGGGCAGAGAGGGGCCAAGCTGCAGGGGAGCCCCAAGGCCATCAGTAGCAAGACTGAGTTTTAAAGTGTGGTGGACTGACAAGGTGTCAGAGGAAGGGACAACACTACCGGAAAGGCGTGGCACCAGGGAGCCAGGGGTTGTAGATGCTCCTCAAAGAGAACATGCCTGAGTCCTCCTGAGATATGACTACTTTGGGGGACCCAGAGGAGGGGTCTGTATAGCACCCGGGGTGTGTGGGTGGCTGTAAATTGGAACAGTGAGGACAGGGGCCCAGCAGTCCTCCCCACTCCTGCAGGGTGGCCACAAGGCCTGAGGGTGGGTCTGCTGTTCAGGGGCTAGGGCTGCTGGACAGGTGACACTTGCTTCTGGTATTTCTGTGCCTAGACAGTGAGCCCTTGCTGGACGCATCTGCCAAGTTACCCCTGAAGCAACAACTGTGCTTCTCCTTCGAGATCAGGGAACCTGGGGAGCCAAGCTGGATGTGCCCATGGCAGGAACCTGGAGCCCAGCAGAGGAGCAGGTACCTTAGGCAAAGGCCAGGAATGTTGGTTGCTGTGGTTCATTTACCTTTTCTTTGTGGTGCTGGAATAGAAGCCAGGGCCCTGAGCTTGCAAGACTTTACTACTGAGCCATGCCCAGCCCTGCAGTTGGTCCTGTGCAGAGATAGCCTAAGGTTATCAGGATATGGACTGGACTGAAAATCAATGGCAGGCTCTTCCGAGAATCAGGGCACAGGTACCCCCTGGAGGGGCAAGGGGCAAGGGGCCATGTGGACGGCGGAAGGTGAGGGGAGCCAGAGGACAGGGCCATCTCAGGGCCACACTCTGGTTTTATTTCTGGGATCTCAGCAGATCTGACAACAGCCCCTCCCAATTCTGCAGGCAGAGGGATCTGCTCTGAAATATCCATAGCCACCAATGGGTCTGAGGGACGGCAGTTAGCAGCCCTCCCGTCTCATCAAGGGGAGAAAAAGAGGTGTGTGAGGGGGGCAGCTGAGTTCTCACCAGAGCAGATTCAGCACATGACTGAAGGGCTCTGCATCCTGAGGTCTCACCTGGGCAGATTCGGCATAGGACTGTGGGGCTCTGCACCCTGAGGCCTCCAGGCTCCACCTTAACACCACAGGTCATGGTGAATGAGCAGAGCGGCTCAGACCTTTGCAGCAGGAAGTTCTTAGGGAAACCCAAGGCCAGTGGAAGAGCCGGAAAGTGGCTCAGTGGTGGGGTACTGGTCTAGCATGCAGGAGGCACTGGGTTTATCCCTGGCAAGGAAGGAAGAAAGAAGATGGAGAGAAACCCAGAACAAAACAAAGACAGCAGGAGAAATGCTGTGGACTGAACGTGTCCCCCAGGTCCTCATATTGAGCCCTGACCCTAGCACCATGGTGGGTGGAGGGGTTCTGGCAGGTGCCTGGGTGGAGTGTGGCCATAAGGCCTCGCCTTGCAAGGAGGAAGAGGGACAGAGCTTGTGCTGTCTGAGAATCAGGAAGAGGCTCCTCAGGAGGCTGCAGTCTCAGCCTGGGAGCAATCAGGGCCTATTGCTGGGCCACCATCCAAGGTGCTCCCTCAGAACAAGACGGGTTAGGAGAGGAACATCCAAGCCCACAGGACAGCACTTGCCAGAGCCACTGAGCCTCACAGCAAAGCTGGCTCACCCCAGTTGCTACTTCCCAGAAGGCCACAAGGCAGCAGTAGCCCAACAGCAAGGAATCTACTGCTGAGCAACGAAGCAGCATCAGAGCCAGACAGGTGTCTGACACGGAGCTGGGAAGTCCCAGCAGAAGGACCCAGCAGAAGGACCCAGAGCGACTATGTCACTATGCTGAAGGCTCCTGTAGAAAGGCAGGACAGGTGGAACCTGGCAGAGCCGCGGACTCCAGAACAGAAGGGAATAGTTCAGCAGTGGGAAGAGGAGAAGTGAGGGAAGCCGTCTTTTGCTTCCTTATTCTCAGTTGGTCTCATAGGCAGCTGTTCTGAGCCACATGGTAATGGGCTGGGAGCTTTCCTCACTGGGGTAGGTGAGTGAGTGCGACTCATAGGGAGGAGTTGGGAATGCACAGTTGGGCACCTGAACTGTGGGTAAAGTAGTGTAGAGTTATGAAAGAGATCCTTGAGCAGCTAGCCATGTCCATTGCAAGTTCCAGGGCAGTGCCAAGTGCAAGAAAGGAGGAGGACGAGCCATTGATAACTGCCTCTGTCTTGCCCTTCAGACTCATTCCTTCTGAGTTAATTGCTCCTTGATCCATCTTGGATTCCAAGAACAGTAGGTCTGAGAGACAAGCATCAAAACTGCCCTCCACCTCCAGCTGTGGCTCCCTCATGGCCAGAGACACTTTGTGTATCAGTAGTGTGAGGGCCCCTGGCCTGGCCTTTGCTCCTTCCCAGTTCAGCCCCCACATGGTTGTTGACACCTTGAAGACAGGTCTTAAGTGGCGAGGCCTCTGTTCTTCCTAGTGTGGCCACACTGGGAACAAACTCCAATCCTGCTTCCCCACCCTTGCTCTTCATCTCTCTTTTGGGACAGGTGCCTGCACCTGCTGGATTGGGGCCCCTGGAGCCAGGCCTCTTGCCAAACTCTTGCTAAGAGAGGAGAGAAAATGGAAAAATGTAAGATGCTGAATTGAAACTAGAGAAGATATAAAAACAGAGGAAGATTAAATGTAAATACAAAATGGAAAGCAGTAAAGACCATGGTAAGTGTTGATCCAACCACAGCAATGATCATTTCCAGCGTGGAAAGCATGGGACAGATCTGAGTGAATGAGAAAGCAGGAGCCAGCTCTGCAGGACATGCCCTTCAGGTATGAAGCCAGGTGGTTTAGAAAGGAGGGAAGGAGCCCTGTACACTGTCCCAATGCCTGTAGAAGAGCTGGAGTAGCTGTCTTCACTTTAGACCATGCAGATTTGGAGTGAGATGGAGCTCAGGCATAAAGAAGGTGTTGTGTTATGACAGACCGTCTTTTCTCAAGGAAGGCCCCGCCACCCTCCCCTCCTGTGCAGCTAACAGCAGAGCTCAGGGCTGGAGATGCGATTGAGGCTTGCATTGCTGTGGCAGGAGGCTTCTCTCTGCATCAGAAATGGGCACAGCCAGAAGGAAAGTTAGCAAGAGCCTGTTGAACTTGAAGTTGATCAGCTAGGTGCACTCCAAACTGCAGAGCAGAGCAGCAGAGCTCACCTCCTGCCCAAACTGCATGGCAGTCACTGCATCACGAGACACACCTCTGGCAATGTATTTGCTTATTTTTTATTTTATTTTTAAGGGAGAGAGAGAGAGAGGATGGAATCAGTGTTATTTTTTTTTTCACCTGGTTTTATTTTCTCTAACACTTAGTTGTGTGTGTGGTGCTGGGGTTTGAACCCAAGTCCTTGAGCGTGCCAGTCAAGTGCTGTAACTGCTGAGACACTGCTCCAGCCCCAACCTTAGCCAATTTAGATGAGTAAAAATAACAAAACACACATTCTCACACCACCGAGGAATTACACTACAAATCAATAACAGATAGATATGGACAATTCCAAAGCAGATTAAACAACAGATCTAATAATGGCCCAAACCCTCAGGGGAAATTTGTAAAGGTTTTGAACTAAATGAAAATGAAAATACAACTTATCAGACTGTGAGATATGGTAAGAGCAATGGTTAGAGGAAGATTCAGCATCAAATGCACTTGTTAGGAAAAAAGACGGATCCCAAACCAACAACCTAAGCTTGGGAAAATGCAGACGAAAGAAGAGGACAGGCACAGGCCTGTCTAGGATGACAGACAGCAGACAGCAGGTGCAATGTGGTCCCTTGAGCGCATCCCCAGTGACCTTGTGGTAGCCACCGCATTTGCGTAAGGACACTCTCTGCTGAAATCACCCCAGGACACACCTCTTGAGTGTGTCCCCATCACTCAGCCACATGTGGCTGTACTGTGACACCTCTGCCCTAAACCTGATAACTTAGATACAATAGAGCAGTTCCTTCAAAGACAGAAACACTAAAGCTCACACAGGAGAAAAACAGCTTGAACGGACTAAGTATCAAAGAAAATAAGCCAGCAGTTGTTAAGCTTAAAAAGCAAACACCAGTCT
This sequence comes from Aplodontia rufa, assembly GCA_004027875.1. Classification (NCBI taxonomy): domain Eukaryota; kingdom Metazoa; phylum Chordata; class Mammalia; order Rodentia; family Aplodontiidae; genus Aplodontia; species Aplodontia rufa. Next base: position 49,434 of record PVKS010004833.1, read on the forward strand.
CTGGGGGATTCCAGCAAACGTCTGTAGGGGAGGAACACTGGTTCCCTGGTCTCCCAGAATGCAGTGGCACGTGGTGTTCTAAAAGGTGCATTGGGTTCATCTCTGTCAGACAGCGCCTACAGCCCGTGGACTCCCCTGGCCAGGCCTCTTTCAGTTTGCTAGTGCTCCTAGAGGGCTGGGCTGGTTTGCCTGGGAATCAGCCTCTGGATTAGGGGGTGGGAACTTGCAGCCCTCCCCACTCTTCAGGAAGTAGGGTGAGGGGGCAGGGAGTGCTGATCACCAGTGTGGCCTCTGCAGGGAGCCAGGATGCACTGACCACCAGTGGCCTCTGCAGGACCTAAGGCAGGGATGGGAGCTCCCACTAAGCTGAGCACTCAGGGAGGCACAGAGGCCCCATGCTCCTCTTCCAGGCCTCCATCAGGCCTCTCTTCTTCTTTATGATAAGCCAGCAAACATGTTCCCTGAATTCTGCGAGCCACTCCAGCAATATAACTGAAGCCAGAGGACATTGGGGGAAATCCAATGTGGTCTGGATGTGGCTTGGGTATGTCCCCCATAGGTACCTGAGCAGGAAGCTTGGTCCTCAGGGTGGCGGTAGAAAGAGGTATGGCATTTAAGAAGGTGGGGTTAGCGCTGTAATTAGGTCATGGGGTGTTGCCATGGAAGGGATTAGTACAGCAAAGGGCAAGGCAGACTCCTCCTTGTGCTCTGGCTTCCTGTCCCATTAGATGACCACTGTGAGGCACCCACCACACCCTTGCCAGAGCTGAGCAGAAGCCAGCACTGTGCCCTGGAGACACCACGGCTGTGAGACAAGTAACCTCTGTTCCTCAAGTGCCCAGCCTCAGCTACTTTGTTAAAGCAACAGAGAGTACTGGTACCCTTGACTCACACTCCTGCTTCAGAGGGCCTTGGTCACAAGCACATGTAAAATGGCCTGGGGCTTGTGGTTGGCATCAGTGGTGGCGGTGGAGCCCTCAGCCAGCGGCAGGGTCTGACTCCCTCTCCAGATGGGTGGTGCCCGAGCTGAATTGCGACAGAGGACACCTGCTGGGGGGCATGGAGAGTTCTGTGCTGTGAGAGGCCAGGGAACACTGAGTTTGCTTCTCCCTTCCACCCCAGGACAGGGAGCACTCCCTAACATGTTCCATGAGCTGGCATTTCTCTAATAGCAAGGCCAGATAAGACACTGAAAGAGAAAAAGCTGCAGACAGACATATCTCTTGAACATAGACGCTGACTACTTCGGTCCCGGGCAAAGCTGATCTAAGGAAGCATGGAAAGAATGATACCCCATGGCTAAGAGGGTTTATTCTAGGTGCGCGAGGCTGGTTCAACATTTAGAAATGGTTAATGTAATCCGTCACATCAACAGGCTAAAGACAAAATCACTGGATCCTACCACTCAATGCAGAAAAACCATTTGACTAAATCCAATACCCATTCAGAGTAGAACTCAGCAATTAGAAACAGAAGGGGCTTCCTTAACTTTTTAAATTTTTTGTATTTTGGTTTTTGGTACTGGGTATTGAACCCAGGTACACTTAACCACGGAATCATGCCTCCAGCCATCTTTATTTCTTATTTCAAGATAGGGTCTTGGTAAGTTGCTGAGGCTGGCTTTGAGCTTAGGATCCTCCTACCTCAGCCCCCCGAGTTGTTGGAATTACAGGCACGTGCCACTGTGCTCAGAAGAACTGCCTTAACTTTTAAAAAATTCTACAAAACCCCTGTTATGGTTTGGATGTAAAGTGTCTCCCAAAGTCTCATGTGTGAGACAATGCAAGAAGGCTTAGAGGAGAAATGGTTGGGTTCTGAGAGCCTGAACCCAATCAGTGAATTAATCCCCTGATAGGAATTGACTGAGTGGTAAGTGAAGGGAGGTGGAGGGGGCGGCGGCTGGAAGAAGTAGGTCCCTTGGGACAGGCCTTTGGGATATGTATTTTGTTTCTGGTGAGTGGAGTCTTTCTCTGCTTCTTGGTGTGGTGTCTAGAGCTGCTTCCTCCACCCCACCCTTCCACTGTGATGTTCTTCCTCACCTGGAGCCCCAAATGGAGCCGTGGTCAATGGACTGAGACCTCTGAAACTATGAGCCCCAAATAAACCTCTCCTCCTCTGAAATTGCTCTTGTCAGGTCTTCTGCAGCGAAAAAGATGACAACAACAACCCAGAGCTGCCTTTGCATGTACAGAAGAAACTGACGAATTTCCCTAAGCTGGGGAATGAGGAAGGGATGTCCCTGTCATTACTGCTGTCCAGAAGGGATGTCCCTGTCATGACTGCTATCAACATTGAGCTTGAAGTCCCAGACAGTGCAAACAGTGAGAAGGTACAAGACTGGGAAGGAGCAGTGAGGCTGTTTGCAGGAATGTCCATGGGAAGAGACCAGGGTCAATGAGAGGCCTTGAACAAAAGGGTGATGAATTCTAGGTCATAGGACCCAGGGGGAGCTCACTACTACTCATGTTTTCCATCACAATGGCAGTAGCAACAATGAAAACTGTAGGGGATACAACCCCACTCACAGACACAAAGACATGGCAGAGGGCTAGAGGGGTGGCTCAGTGGTTATGGTGTATGCCTGGCATGTAGGACGATGTGGGTTAGAACCCAAGCACCATGTACACAACTAAATGTTGGAGCAATGAAGACCTGAAAAAAAAAAGCTAAATAAAGTTGATTCTCTCGTTTCCTCACTCTCTCTGTCTCTAAAAAACCAAATAACAAAACCAAAAACAAACAAACAAGCAAATAAACAACAACAAAAAAAAAACACCCAAACCTTGGGAGAGTATGGCACACATCTGAGTTATCAGTGGAGGGAGAAACTAGTGCAGAAAATTCACAACCAGATGAAGAAAATGAAATGCCAACAAATGGAGGGAGAATCTTTGTTCATATAATGGAGAAATACTGCATAAAGAGGATAATTTCTCACAACATGGTGGCAGATGTATAACAAAGATGACTTCAGTAGACATTCCAGGAAATGAAGACAAAATGATTCTGATATTAATGTGCAAAAGAAAAAGACCTGCAATAAACATTATAGAAAAGATAAAAAAATCACAGTAAGAGAACTGATACGCACTGATTCCACATGATAACAAAACAGCTACAGTGATGAGGAGGAGA
>PVKS010004833.1:52668-89922 GCA_004027875.1 Aplodontia rufa
AGCAGAGAGCCCATGACCCATCCTGACACACTGCACAGCTACAGTGATGAGGATCAGAGAGCATAGGGAGCAGAGAGCCCAGGACCCACCATGACTCACTGCATGGCTACAGTGAAAAGGAGCAGAGAACATAGGGAGCAGAGAACACAGGACCCACCACGACTCACTGCACAGCTACAGTGATGAGGAACAGAGAGCAGAGGAGGAGCAGAGAGCCCAGGACCCACCCTGACTCACTGCACAGCTATAGTGATGAGGAGCAAAACATAGGAGAAGCAGAGAGCACAGGACCACCATGACTCACTCCACAGCTACAGTGATGAGGAGCAGAGAGCAGAGGGAGCAGAGAGCACAGGATCCACCATGACTCACTGCATAGCTACAGTGATGAGGAGCAGAGAGCAGAGGGAGCAGAGAGCACAGGACCCATCACGACTCACTGCACAGCTACAGTGATGAGGAGCAGAGCATAGGAGAAGCAGAGAGCCCAGGACCCTCCATGACTCACTGCACAGTTACAGTGATGAGCAGCAGAGAGCACAGGACCCACCATGACTCACTGCACAGCTACAGTGATGAGGAGCAGAGAGCACAGGATCCACCCTGGCTCACTGCACAGCTATAGTAATGGGGAATATATGGACTGGAAGACGTGGACAAATTTCTAGACACGTACAACCTCCCCATATTGACACAGGATGATATCTGTATAACAGGCGCTGAAATCCATACAGCAATTAAAAGAGTACCCAAGAAATAAGGCCAGGACCTGATGGATTTCCTGCTGAGTTTTACCACACTTTGGATAAGAGCTAACGCCTCTCCTTATTAAGCTATTCCAGGAAATTGAAAAAGAGGGAACTCTCCCAAACACTTTTTATGGAGCAACTGTGACTCTGAAACCCAAACCCAACAAAGATGCATCAGAAAAAAAACAAAAACAACTCCCTGCAAAACCCAAACAAAACAAAACAAAACCAAAAACTATAGACCAAGATCCATGATAAACATTGATGCAAACATCCTTAATAAAGTTCTTGCAAACTGCATTTCAAATCACATCAAGAAGATAATTCATCATGATCAAGTGGGCTTCATTCTAGGTATGTAAGGCTGGTTCAACATATGCAAATCAATAAATGTGATTCATCACTTGAAAAGAATTAAGGACAAAAACCATATGATCATCTCATTTGGTGCAGAAAAGGTCTTCAATAAAATTTAGCACCCATTTATGCTCAAAACTTTAGAGAAGATAGGGAGCAAAAGAACTTACCTCTGTTTAGGCTATATATTCCAAACACTCAGCTAGTACAATACTAAATGGAGAAAAGCTGAAAGCATTTCCACTAAACTCAGGAACAAGACAAGCCTGCCCTCTCTCATCACTTTTATTCAATATAACCCTCAAGACCCTGGCTGGAGCAATCAGGCAAGAGAAGGAAATCAAAGGGATAAGAATAGGAAGAGAGGAAGTCAAACTATCTCTTTTTGATGATGACATGATCCTATATCTGGAAGATCCAAAACCTCCACCAGAAAACTGCTTGAGGTTATAATCAAATTTAGCAAAGTGGCAGGTTACAATATCAACACCCATAAAACAATAGTTTTCCTATACAATTACAATAATAAGGCAGAAGAAGAAATCAGGAAATTGGTTCCATTCACAATATCCTCTAAAAGAATGAAATAATTGGGAATTAATCTAACAAGAGAATTATAAGACCTCTACAATGAAAAATATTTAACATTGAAGAAAGAAACTGAAGAAGACTTGAGAAGATGGAAAGATGTTCCTTGCTCTTGGTTAGGCAGAATTACTGTAATTAAAACAGCCATTCTTCCAAAAGCACTATACAGATTCAATGCAATTCCCATCAAAATACCAATGTCATTCTTTACAGATATAGAAAAAACAATTCTCAAATTCATTTGGAACAACAAGAAACCCAGAAAAGCCAAAACATTACTAAGCAAGAAAGACAAAACAGGTGGTTTTGTAATATCAGACCTAAAATTATACTATAGAGATGTAGTATTAAAAACAGCATTTTACTGGTATCAAAATAGGAATGAAGACCAATGGAATAAAACAGAAGACTCTGAGACAAACCAAAAAATCTTTAAGCATCTGATCTTTGACAAAGAGGGTCAAAATATAACATGGAGGAGAGACAGCCTATTCAACCAATGGTGCTGGGCAAACTGGACAGCCACTTGAACAAAGTTGAAATTTGATCCTTATCTCTCATCTTGCACAAAAATAAAATATAAATGGATCAAGGAACTAGGAATTAAACCAGCTATCATACAACTGTTAGAAGAAAAATTAGGACTAATAATTCAGCATGTGGGAGTTGGCAAAGATGTCATCAATGAGATTCCTAAAGCAAAAGAATTAAAGTCAAGAATTAATGAGTGGGATGCCATTAAATTAAAAAGCTTTTGCTCAGCCAAGGAATTAGTCAAAACAGTTAAGAGACATCCTACAGAATGGAAGAGAATCATGGCCTGTGATTCCTGCAACAGGCAACTAATATACAAAATTTACAAAGAACTAAATAGAAATTTCTCAACAGAGGAAATTGAGCAAGCCAATGAATACACTAGAAAATGTTCTAAATAACTAGTGATCAGAAAAATGCAAATCAAAACTATATTTTCACCTCACTCCAGTCAGATTGGCAAAGATGAAAAATATAAAAAATAACAGATGTTGGAGGGGTTGTGGGGAGATAGGAGAACTAGCACACTATTGGTGGAACTGCAGATTGGTACAGCCACTCTGGAAAGCAATGTGGCAAATCCTCAAAAAAGTAGAGTTGGATCCACCATATGAGCCAGCTATTCCTCTTCTGGGTATTTTCCCAGAGGAGTTAGAATCAGCACGTTACAGCAACCCAGCGAAATCTATGTTAGTAGCAGCTCAATTTACAATAGCTAAATTATGGAACCAACCCAGATGCCTCTCACACACACATACATACACATACACATATACACAATGGAATTCTACTCAGCTATTAGCAACAATGATATTGCAGCATTTGAAGGTAAACGTATAGCAATAGAAGAAATCATGCTGAGTGAAGTTAGCCAAACCCAGAGAGCCAAGGGTCGAATGTTTTCCCTCATTTGTGGAGGCTGGAGCTAAACTCAGGATTGGGGGAAAGTAAGTCAAACTCATGTATTAGACCCAGCAAAGGCATAGTAAAATATAATCTAGGGCAACCATAGGTATATAGTTTGGGTAGGGAGGAAGGGAGAGGTAGGGAGGATAGGGAGGGATCTAGGGAGACAACCTACAGTGTAGCATACTCTTTACCCCTCTGAGAATCCAATAATACTTATACCATCATTTAATTCTGGAAAATTTAAAATTTATATCTCTTATAGGGGTGTAATATAGAAGAATCAAGACACTGGGGAGTGGGCATTGTGGGGGAAACTATGATTTAAGACCAAATGCGTATCACATTGTCACTTTATACACATTTATGATTGATTGTCTGACAACTCAACTCCTTAATAAAAATTAAAAAAAAAACAAAGAAGGGCAAAATATCTGAATAGACATCTCACCAAAGAGTAAGGTGTGTGCTTAGGCATGAGGATGCCCAACAACTGTCACCAGGGGCCCTACCCATCAGAGTCCCCTGTTACCCTGGCTCCGTGCTGGGTGGACCAACCCCGAGCACACAGTGACACCATATGGTGAGACTGGGCAACTGTGGGAGCCTTGTTTGCTCTGCTGGGAATGCAGGAGGCACAGTTCTGGGCAGCTCCACCGTTGGGCATCGTAGACCATGCAACCCAGTGCTGCACTTCTACCCTATGGAGCTGAAAGCTCATGCCACACAAACCTGCACATGGATGCTTACGGCAGCTTTATTTATCACTGCCCCAAGCTGGACACAACCGAGATGTCCTTCAGTGGGCGAGCAGACAAGCCAACTGTGTGAGATCCGATGGTGCAACATTCCAAGCAATAAAAAGAAAGGAGTAATCACATCACAAAGACGCACAGGAACCTGGCATGCATGCTGCTGCATGAAAGAAGCCAATGGGAAAGGCTGCAGGCTGCGTGATTCCAACTGCCTGGCCTTCTGGAAAAGGCAGACCTGGGGGCAGCTGCCATTCTGCGGCTGCCTGGGGTTCAGTGGGTGTAGGGGGAGAAGGTGGCTGGGGATGCTTGGGACACGGAGGTACTCTTCACGACTCTGTGATGGTAGGTACGCCACTACAAACTGCCAAGGCCCACTGGCACACTGAAATTTACAAAGTGCAAAGACTAATGCTAATGTATCAAAAAAACATTTAGTGGGTTGAGGGACCCCAGGAAGAGTGTGGACCATGACCAGGGAGTGTTGTTCCCTTGCGTCAGGGCCTGGGAAATCTGTTGGTTTCTATAACTCTGGACATGAGTGCCCTCTGTAAGACTGGAGGCATGAGTCTCTGTGTTCTGCTTGAGGAAGGTGCCTCTCACAGCAGTGCAACAACCCTAAGACTGGAGTGGCGGGGCTGGTGGGAAGCAGGCCGCTATCTCTTGAATGGGAATTTGCATATCACTGAGAGGAGCAGGCTGAGCACTCATGTTAACACAGATGCCAATGGCGGTGTGTAGAAATGCGTACAGATGTGCACACGCAGATTGGACACATCTGCGTCAGCTGAGCATGCCCAGTGCCCTGGTCTTGGCTCCTAACACCACTTTCTGATCAAGAGTCTGGGTCTCTTTGGAGCAGGGGCTGATTCTAGGACTGGGCAGGAGGCCTATGAAAGACTCTGGAATATCTTCTAGTGCCAGAAAATAAGGACATACAGACCCCAGACCAGACCTGACTGTGTTGAAGAGTCACAGGGGCCAGGAGAGAGGCTCCTAATGGTAGGAGCTGGGGCAGTGTGAGCAGCATAGGCCCAGTGGCTGCTTGTCCGCTTTAACAGGTTTCAGCAAGGGACCAGAGCCTGGCATTGTAGCAGAGTAGGAGTGAAGGCACAGGGGCTGTCACTGCCCATGGCTCATAGGGCACCTGGGTTGTGGTTATCTCAGTTATGGACCCTTCTATTGCCTGCTCAGTATTTATGCAGCCCCTCAGGTGAGAGGGACTCAGGCTGGGGGGCCACCTGCACTGAAGGTGCCTCTCCTGCTCAGGATGCACTGACCCTGTAGGATGCCCATGTGTCCCTTGCTCTTGGAGAAAGTAGATTCCAGTCTCAGCCAGGGCATAACCTGCAAGGGAGCTCAGCCCCCACTCTACACCATGCCAGCCCCGCAGGCCTCCTGCACTTCTGCAGGTACCTCCACCCCCATGTCCAGGATCTGGGTGAGTAGGGGGCCTGACCATCTATAGCTAGCCACAGAAGACAGTGCCTCCTCTCCCAGGGCAGCCTACCTGCCCAGGTGAGTTCAGTTGCACCACCTGCTTTGCATTGTCAGGGCACAGAGAGGGCACTGAGCCCACCTGACCAGAGGCAAGCCTGGTTGGCACAGAGCACATGGTCTTGGGCACTGATGAGGACGGGCTGGCTCAGTGACACAGCAGTGGGGCCCATGGCCAGCCTGGATTCATTCACATACCTGGCCTCTGCGTGTCTCACAGTTGTGAAGGTAACTCAGGTGATAGATCTTCAGGTTCAATGTGGCAAAATTCAGATACTTCTTGAAAGCCTGAAACAGCCATTGGGCAGCAGGAGTCAGAGATTCCAGGATTAGTATGTGCCTGGTGCCCATCAGAAGAAGGGACAATCTAACAGGTAGCCAGAGGACTGAGGACCACCATGCACCCATAGACATGCCAGCAACCTGCACTCACACTCACAGGTGTGGACTCACAACAAGATCAGGTGGGCAAGGCAGGCACATGGCTCACAGACATGCAAAGAGAGGAGACTCACACTCATGGGTGTGCAGAGGGACGAGGCTTACACTCATGGGTATGCAGAGGATGTGGCTCACACTCATGGGTATGCAGAGGATGTGGCTCACACACATGAGTGTGTAGAGGGAAGAGGCTCACACATATGGGTGTGCAGAGGAGGCTCACATACATGGATGTGCAGAGGACGTGGCTCACACACACACACACACACACACACTCACACACACATTCACACAGGACAACACAGGAATGCTGTGAGGAGACATGCTACAGGCAGGGGGGCAGATGAGTTGGGTGAGGCTATGTGGTCCCCTGGACACTCACATCCTCATCCTCACTGGTGAAGCAGGGGCCACTCAGTTTGTTCACTGCCATTATCACTGCGACAACGTCCTTGCCGTTCATCACAGGCATGGCTAGGATGCTTCGGGTCACATAGTCAGTGAGCTCGTCGGCAAAGGTGCTGAAGTGGGAATCCTGTGGAGGGAAGCGAAGGCAGCTGTGGGTGGAGCCCTGGCCCCTGGGCTCTGGGTGGGACTGAGCCTTGAAGCCAACCCCTTCAGCCATGACCCCAACCCTGGCTCCTGGAGGGCTCCCTGGATTCTCCTACCTCTGCCTGCACTCTTCCCAATGCCTGTCTGTCTGGCCACCCCATCCCCAGACCCTCCTAGCCAGGCCAGCTCTCCAATCTTCCCCCAAACTAGCCAATGGTCCTGTGAGCCATGAGCCAGACTCATCCCAGCTTCTCTGGGAACTGTCACCAGGATGTGAGCAGCTGGTGAGCAGGGCTGAGGGTCCCACCCTCCGGGACCTGCCTGACAGTTCCTGCAGCCCAGGGTTTGATGGGCAGTGGCCCACCATGTGCCTCTCTTTGCTCCATAGCAAGTGCTCTGTCCACCTGTGGCCCCCAGGGAGGCCCCTCTTGCTTCCCAAGAGGCACAAGGCTCCTGTTCTGGTCTTGGGTTATGTCTCCACAAGGAGCAGCCCAGATGTACTGAGTGGGAGCCAGGCCAGGTCCCAGGGGACTTTGAAGATGAGTGTGCCTGCCTCGTCCTCTTCCCATCCTGGTGTTATCTACACAGGGAAGAGCAGCTCTGGCACAGGAATGGAGGCAGATGGCTCTGGTCTCAGGCTTGTTGGGGTAGAGATTCCCTGTGCCCTGTGTCCCCTGTATCCCAGGCTACCCATATTGGCTTCTCAGTAGTAAGTAACATGGGTTAGACGAGGATGCATTTGCCTTCACTCTGCTGGCTGACTCAGGACTGTGGCTTCTGCAGCCCTTGGGACTTTCCACCCTTCTCAGTCCCAACATGCAGCACAGGAAGTCCATGCTGTGACCACCTCCCTTGCAGCTGGGCAAAGGGCAGCAGTGCTGGACCATAGGAGGTTGGAGTCAGTCTGGTGTTAGTGGCAAGAGCATAACTGGGCCAACCTTTCTGATTGTGGGGAATATGCAGCCCCACAGTGCCAAAGGTGGAGGGCAGGAAGATGGGCAGCAGGCATGGCTGGGATCAGCATCAACATTCCTTGAGGACCATGAATGCCTGTGCTGGCTAAGCTGCTGATACAGGGTTTCTGATTGGAGGAGACTCAGGGAAGAGCCTGGGGAAGAGCTGGATACCCAAGCCCCTCCCCTGGGCCCAGGAGCCAAGGTCCACACTGCAATCACTGTGGCCGTGAAGACCCCCACCCCCAGGGTGCACAATCACTCCCCCAAGTGCATGCTCACCCCTCACCCCCTAGGGTGCATGCTGGCCACCCACTCTCCCCCAGGGTGCACGCTCACCCCTGCTCCTCCAGGGTGCACACTTGTCCCTTCCCCTCAAGGGTGCATGATTCTTCCCACCTCCACCCCCACCTATATCTCTTAACAGGCATGCAGGCAGTCTCCAATAAAGCGGTTAACTTAGATAAATTGAAGGAAATTACCCAGGATCCAGATGAAAATCTAGCCCTATTTCTTAACCGTCTTATAGAGGCCCTCACCAAATATACTAAATTTGACCCTAAATCTCCCTCTGGGGTTACAGTGTTAGCAACCCATTTCTCAATTGGCCCCTGATATTAGAAGAACCTTCCTCAGGGGAGGAAGGCCCTTAGACCCCTATCCAAGATCTGGTAAAAATGGCCTTCAAAGTCTATAATGACAGAGAGGAATTGGCCAAACTGGCCAGGTAGGGTTTTTTTTTTTTTTTTTTTTACAGAAAAAGGTAACAGTCCAAACCCAAGTCTTGGTAGCATTCTTGTTGCCTGTGGTTCCAGTGAAAACTTCAAGGGGGAGCCAGTACTCCTCTCTGCCAGGGGCTTGCTTCAAGTGTGGACGCAAAGGTCACTGCTCCAATCAGTGCTCAAACCCATGGCCCCCCTCCAAGCTGTGTCCCATCTGCAAGCAAGCAGTACACTGGAAGAGCAAATGCACTATGGCCAACCCCACCCTAGCATCTCCACATGGGGGTGTGACCAGCCAGGTGGTCCCTTCCCTTGAGCTGTTGTGATTCACAGAAGACTGAAGAAGCCCAGACTTAAAGACCCCCATCACCCTCACCAAGCCCAGGGTGATGCTTCAGGTAGTGGGTAAGTCTATTACTTTCTATTACTATTACATGGGGGCTACTTATTCTGTCTTGCCTGCTCATTCTGGGCCTTTGTTTCCTTCCCAGATTTTGGTTATGGGAATTGATGGGAAACCTTCATTCCCAAACAGAACAGCTAAGCTAGCCTGTACCCCGAAGGGATACCCTTTTACACACTGTTTCCTGGTCTTTCCCTCCTTTCCATTTCCCCTCCTAGGCAAAGTTGTTCTCTATCTCCTAGGGGCTGCCAGGGATACTGCTACTCACCTTCTCCTCTCTCTCGTTCTTACACTCTCTAGCACCCTCACATCACCTACTCCACCACTGCTCCCAGACCTGGTCAATCCTCAAGCCTGAGACACCTCCAAGCCAGTCATAGATTTCCACCACAAGCCAGTCCTTACCAACTGAAACCTCAAGCTAAATATCCTTCATGTCCCTAGTTTCCTATCTCCTGTACCCACAGGGAGGGACTTAAACCCATCAACTGCTTGCCTACTCAGGGACTCCTCATTCCTACCAATTCCCCCTATAGCATACCCATATTGCTGGTATGCAAACCTCAGGGGCCTATTGCTTGGTCCAAGATCTCTGCCTAATTAATGAGTCAATTATTCCCATCCATCCAGTGTTTCCTAACCCTTACACTCTTATTTTCCATATTCCCTCTTCTACCACTCACTTCATGGTCCTAGATCTCAAAGATGCGTTCTTTACAGTTCTTCTTCACCCTGACTCCTATTACCTCTTTGCCTTCACATGGGAGGATCCTACGTCCTTTAGGTCTCAAGAGCTGACAAGGACAGTTTTACCCCAAGGCTTCTGGGACAGCCCCCACCTCTTTGGGCAAGCCCTGGCTCAGGATTTGGCTACCTGTGCTTGGGAGATAGCATTCTCCTACAATATGTGGATGACCTTCTCCTGTGCAGCTCATCCCTTAAGACTTCTCAAGCTCACACTGCTCAGTTCCTTAACTTCCTGGGATCTCAGGGCTATCGGGTCTCTCCAGCCAAGGCCTAGCTTACCACCTCTTCAATCACATATTTAGGCATACTCCTCACTCCTACCTCTAAAAACCTCACAACAGACAGAATCCAATCCCTCCATGACTTATAGCTGCCCCAAATGGCAGATTACATTCTCTCCTTCCTGAGACTGGCTGTTTTTTCCAGGCATTGAGTCCCCAACTTTGCACTTCTTGCCCAACCTCCATATCAGGCAGCAAAGGAAACCCCTCATGGGCCTCTCACCTCCCCCAATATGGTAGCCAACTCTTTTTACAAGCTCAGAGATGCTCTCACATCTTCCCCCATGCTCTCTCTTCCTAAACCTATCCATCCTCTCCACCTCTTCACAGATGAAAGATAGGGTGTTGCCACTGTCCTCCTCACTCAACCAACTGGACCTTCCTATAGACCAGTGGCATATCTCTCCAAGCAACTTGATTCTAGAATTCGTGGATGGCTAGCATACCTGAGGGCACTGGCAGCAGCAGTGGAACTAACTAAGGAAGCCTTGAAACTCACCTTACTCCAACCAATAATTGTATTTTCCACCCACTGACTCCAGGACCTCTTAAAGCCATAAATCCCTTCCCCTCCTGAGCCCATCACGGATTCAAGAATTTCACCTCCTCTTTATAGAAAACCCCTCTATCACTCTCCGTTCTTCTTCTCTCAGCCCTGCTACACTTCTCCCACTGTCCCCACTTCCCTCACCCACCAACCGTTCCTGTCCACAGGTGTTAGAGACTCTACATTCACTCTGTGAAGACCTCTTTGATTCCCCACTCTTCTCACCTTACCTAACCATTTTTGTAGATGGCAGTTCTGTGCTAGGTCCTGATGGACGCCATAGAGCCGCTTATGTGGTAATCACCACCATCTCAGTTCTGGAAGCCAGCTGCCAAAAAGCCAGACTCTTTGCTCTCAGTAGGGCCCTTGTTCTATCCAAAGATAAACAGGTTAATATCTACACAGATTCCAAATATGCCTTCTTGATTGTTCACTCACATTCAGCTATTTGGAAGGAGCATGGATTTCTGACCACAAAGGAATCACCAGTGATCAACCCCTCTCTAATTTCCAAACTCTTGGAGGCACTTCATCTGCCATCCCAAGTTGCCATCTTACACTGCTGTGGACATCAAAAATCCTCAGACCTTATAGCCATGGTTAACAATAAAGCGGACTCTATAACAAAGGGGCTAACAACAAAGCCCTCAACAGCCCCCATTCTATTCCTATCCACTACAATCAAACATAAATGTTCTCCACAGGAGCAGAAAGACCTGATAACTCAGGGTGGCCATTTTGAGGATGACGCCTGGATCTTCCTGGGGGATCAGATTGCCCTTTCTAAACAGCAAGCTTACCACTTACTGATGGACATTCACAACTCTCTTCATATTGGCCCCAAGCTTCCTCTGTAGTTTCTTCAACTCCTCTTTCATCTCCCAAGAACGAGAACTATTTTCCTGCAGGTCCACTCCTCTTGCCCTCTCTGCTCCACAGTTTTCCCACAAGGGGGCATCAAACCCAAGCTCCCAACACATCAGATGAGGGGCCGTAAACCACGCAGATTGACTTCACCCACATGCATAGCCACAAATAGCTCAGTTACTTATTTACTTTGGTTGACACTTTTTCAGGCTGGATAGAAGCCTTTCCCACTTGCAGGGAAACTGCAGACACCATTACCTCCATCCTCACTGACAAGATCATTCCCAGATTTGGATTTCCTATGTCCATCCAGTCAGACAATAATCCAGGCTTCACTCCTCAGGTTGTTTGACTAGTCTCCTAAGGCCTCAACATCACCTGGAGGCTCTACATCCCCTACTGACCCCAATCCTCAGGTAAGGTCGAAAGAGCTAACAGCACCTCAAGAATCATCTCACTAAAACTTACTATTGAACTCAAGCTCTCCTGGCCCTATCTCCTTCCATTGGCCTTAACCCAAAGTTGGGCAGCCCTTAGAGCCTCCTCAGGCCTCAACCCCTTTGAGCTACTCTGTGGGCACCCTTTCCTAATCAACCAAACATTTCTTGTCACCCCCCCCCCCCCTTGGCATCCTATCTACCCTATCTCACACTCTTACACAAACTCCTAAGGGAACATGTAGACCGCTGTCTTCCTGCACCATCCAAAGCCTCATCTCCAACCAGACAACAACCCGAATTATTTATTATCCTTCTTCAACAGGGTGACACGGTTTTGCTTCAGGAACTACATCCACAATCAGTGCAACCTTGCTGGACTGGACCCTATACAGTTATACTTACCACCCCAACAGTGGCCAAACTTTTGGGCCACTCCCCTTGGTACCATGTCTCCTACCTTAAAAAAATGCCTTTCCCAGATACCCAGTCCTGGACTTCCACTGCACTGGGGCCCACCAAACTCAAGATCTCTCACCAATCCTCTGTTTCTCCTACTATCTATTAACCTCTCTCAGTCCTCTATCCCAGCCTACAAGTGGCATTTCTACATCCAGGAGACATGGCAGCTAGATGGCTCATGTCATAGCACAAGGGGACTGTTCCCCTACAGGATGTGACTGGTAAATCATCCTCAACCTCAAAAAATTTAACACTGTAACTTTCACTGCTAGTCCCTTCTTTATGCTTTGCTTTCTATATGACCAAACTGAAGCATCCTGCAAAATAGAGCCCACCATCTATGGAGGATATCCCACAACATAAGTAAAAGTCATTTCATTGATGATGAGAGGGGGCCAAACGGTGAAAGGGACTTAATAAGAATCAGAATTAAAGACCGCTGGGCCCCTAAATGGGCCTCAGAGGTCAATGGCAAGATCTATACATGGCCAGGAGCCAAGAGTCCCATGGCTTCACTTAGAATCTGGAGACTTTATACTCAAGTGGTCCCTCAGGTTCACATGACCATCCAAGAGCAGGAAAAGGAGATCCAACACAGCTACTCATCCTAACATCAATCCTTTCTCATGGCTTACCCTGATATGACAAAGTCTTCAACTTCTCAATTTGTCCAGGGTCAATACCATCTCAGACTGTTTTCTCTGCGCAGGTTTGGACTAGACTCCTTTAACTGCTGTTACTATTAGTGCCCCCTTAATGTTTCCTCAACACTTCAAGGAATCCCCTCTCCACCCTTGGAGGAGGTTCCCCTTTTTCACAACTCTTCAAGGAAATTTTCTTACTGTCACACTTCCTCTACCTTGATACCTTGCAACTAAACCATATTGATCTCTTCTTCAGTGTTTGCTCCTTCAGGATTCTTTTTCTGGTGTAATGGTACCCTGACAAAAAACTTAAGTTCCAGTATGCCCTTTGCTTTCTGTGTGCTCTCCACTTTAGTCCTTCAGCTGACACTATACAGTGAAGCTGAATTAATCTGGCATGCTCAGAATCCCCTCCCTAGGGCAAATCAGGCCATTTTCCTACTAGTGGTAGGTCAGACTCTCCCTAGCCTCTTCACTTGCTGCCTCTAGGTTGGAGGCAGGAGGACTTGGTTATGCAGTCACTGCCACCCAGAAACTAGAACAGCAGCTCCGAGACAGTAAAGGCATCTGCTGCCTCACTGGCCTCACTACAAAGACAAATAACATCTATTGCCCAAGTTTTCTTGCAGAACCACTGAGCCCTAGATCTCCTGACAGTGGACAAAGAGGGAACATGTCTATTTCTAAGAGAGGAATGCCACTACTATACCATTGAAACTGGGCTGGTTGAGAACAACATTGGAACTCTCAGATGCCTGAATGAAAGGTTTAAGTGGCAACAATCAGATGACCTTTGGCTAGGATGGCTAAACCCCAGTCTTTCCACCTGGCTGACCCCCATCCTTACACCCATATTAGTGATAGGACTCCTTTTAATGATTGCTCCCTGTCTTCTCAGGTTTGCTTGAAGCCTCATGAGCGAGGTCACCAGAGTAAAATACAATCAAATGCTCTTGTACCCTTATAGCCTCCTCCCTACCAAAACAGTACCTGAAACTCCCCTTCCTCATGATGCCCCATTAACAGCAGGAAGTAGTCAGATGGAAATCAGTGCCCTGTATCATAAAAAAGGTCAGGATGTTGGGTCGATTTCAGGCAGATGGATGAGGGGTGGGGCATCAGGCAATCCACCTGTGACAAAGCACAACCAATCAGACTCTGGCAGATAAACCCCAATGGTGCCTAGCACCCACCTGTCAATCAGCAGAGACCCCAGCCAATCCCAGAGGACACGAGTCTCAGCAGGGTCTTTGGCCAACCCCAGGAGGACACTGTACCCTCAAACCTTTCCCCCGCATCCTGGACTATAAAAGTGCCACCCAGTCAGGGCTGTGTGCTACTTCCCTGGACCTCACTCTGGCAGACTGGTGAACCTTCCTGAGAGCTGTTTCCAATAAAGCTTTGCTTAGCTGCTTTTGGTCTGACTTCTTTTTGGTCATTTGTGTCTGATCTTACACGGTTCCTAAGGTTTTCTGGAGCCAGATATAAATGTGCGTTTGTAAGCAAAGACTGACATGTGGGCCCCCTGTTGGGCTCCAGTCCCCTCCTCCCTCCTCAGGCTGGCTCCCCATTGTGCTGGTGGATCCTTGCCTGACCATCCCAGCCACTCCACTGTCTACCCTGGGTTTCTCCCCAAAATTTGTTGCCCAGAGGGTTGGGATGGCTTTGTCTGGAGCAAGGGGTGGCTGGGAAACTTGGGCTCTTGCTGATCCTGAGTTAGACTCTGCCACGGACAGGCTCAGGGAGTTCAGCACAGTGCAGTGGAGTGGCCTGGACTGGACTTCTGGGGCCCTCTTGCTTATTGAGTCTCCTCTCAAGTGCCTCCAGTCTCCTGGAGTCTTGCTGGTCTGCCTGTCTGTTCCCCTCTCTCATCTGAGTCATGTCCCGTAAAGCACATGCGCTAGGCAGTCCTGCTTCCTTCTGTGCAGGGACTCAGAGGGGAGGGGACCCCAAATGTCCCAGGCTTCATTTCTGATGAGCCCTCCAGAGAAAACTGTGAGGAGCCAGGTTGAACCAGCCTCAGCTGCCAGCCCCTCTTCCAGGTGTCTGGAGCAAACTGTTCATCATAACCTCATCTGAATGCCCCACCCAGGGGCATTCCTGTCCACCACCTTGCAGGCAGCATTACCTTGAACTCACCCCAGCACAAATGCCCGTGGGGCTCTCCCAGAAGCCCCCCTTGCCTCCTGTGCTGAAAGACACTGACTGGGGTGTCACCACAGTGCACGCCTGACTCACTTCAAGGGAAGTAGACTCCCTCTGACACTAAGGGCAACTTCCTGCACATTGTTTTAACTTTGGATCCTGCACATTGTTTTAACTTTGGATCCTCCTCATCTGAGAATAAAACCTCCCCCTGCTAGGAATCTAACCCTGATCCTCAGAAGCTGTGACCAGGTGCCCTGGCCAGTCCACAAGAGGAAATTGCCTGCGTTTGTCGGTTTGGCCTCCTCTTGTCCTGTGAGAGCTTCCTGCTGACGATGGTGATTTGAGACAACAACGTCCTTTCTGTTTCCCTGCAAAGCTGGCTTGGCATAAACCTGTTTTCCTGCCAATTTGGACCCCCAGGGTTTGTGGGACACAATCCTGGCCTCTTTCCTGTGGTAGCAGTTTGGAGTTCAGCAGCCTAAGCAAGGCAGTGCCTGGGGCACGGCAGCTCAGGGGGCAGTCTCTAGAGGTGCTGCTGCTCCTGGCAGCAGAACCTGTAGGTGGAACTCCAGGGAATCCCAGCGGCTACTAGAAACATTGTCTCGCTTCCCCTTTCTTCCTGCTGCAGGCTCTGCTGCCTGAAAATGCTTTGTTGGTAAAGAAAAGAAGGATTTGGTTAGACTCTGGTTGACAGCCTGTCAGGGTGCACACTGATTTCATGCTGCCTTGTGGGGTTGAAGCCATTGGTATTGACTGATAAGATGAAATTCAGAGAAGAAACCTTTTCTAGTAATTATATTGGTTTGTTTGGAAAGCTCATTGTTTTATGTTTGATTTTGGTTTGAAAGAGAACAGCCTGTGCTGTGGTTTGGATGTGACATGTCCCAGAGTCCCTGCTAATGCAGGAATGGGAAACGGGTCTGACCTGGGGGGATGCCTGTAGGAGGGTGGGGTGTGGCTGGAGGGTGGGTCAGCTGGGAAGCTCATATTGCCTGTGGCCCCACCATGAGCTGAGCAGCTTTCCCTCCCCCATGATGTGCTGCCTCACTTGGGCCCAGAGCAATGGAGTCCGCCGTCCACAGACTGAGACCTCTGAAGCCCTGAGCCGCACACAAACTTCCCCCTCCAAGGGCTTCTCTTCAGGTATCTTGGTCACAGGGATGCGGAGCTGACTAGCATTGCCCATGTGTCTGTGGAGGGCAGGTGTGCTAGGTTCAGGTACTGAGGTGGATGACACCAACCCCTGCCTGACACTGCCACAAGGCACAAACGGATAAATAAGTGAGTTGTACTAACAACAAGAACTTACCAAGTCGATCAGAAGCACAGGTGTGCGGGCGGATGAGACGCATGTCAGAAGGACCAGGCCCAAGAGCTCATGGGTTACACCTGACCTCCAGATGGTGCAACCCCTTACTTGAGGCCCACAAAAGGAGCAGCACCCTGAGACTGGATACAGCAGCACCCTGACCCCATCGCCTGCTCACTTGCCACAACCCTTGCCCAGGAAAAGGGCCACAGTGATGACCTCTGTGTCCCTGTCCTTGCTTGGGCAGAGTGCAGGTTCTCCTGCCCTGATGACCACAGATGTCCCACTCCAAGCCAACACTTGGACCTCAGCCTAGACCTCCTGAGCTGCTGGAATGACAGGAGTGACCTTAGGCTGGTTCCTAATCTTATCTGACCACCTACAGGGACTCTGCATTCCTGTCTGCTCTCTGCCTTTGCTCTCAGTCTAGCCTCTTAAACCCCATGGTTGCCTCAACCCCTTTCTTGGCCTCTGTAGCCTGTGTATTCAATTGTGTGAAGTGTGGTGTGTGACTTTAGTGTTATAGATATTGATATTTATCATGCACTAGACATGAACATTGTATTAACACTAATATCATGGAATATTAATATTACAGAAACTAAGATTAAGATAAAAAGGACCTGTGGTTGCCTGGCTTACATCTGCCAGGGTGGACTGCCACAATTGAAAGTGATGTGGCCTGTGAAGTTACTGCACTGGCCTGGTGGAGACAAAGCATCTGGCCTGTGCCAACCGCTTGACTCAGGAGGTATCAGCATCATCATGTGTGCTAATGTGACGGTGGCTTAAGGGGCCACAGCTGGATGGCTTCAGAAACAGCTCTGCTTGCTAGAGTGGGGGCTTCCATCTTAGGGTGCCTTGGTGCTGGGACCTGGACTCCTGTTTCTTCCCAGTTTGATCAACTGCATAAAGTTCACCTACTTGTCATGTCGGTGGGCATAGGACCAGACGGGGACCCAGGCTGGCTCCCTGAGTTGGATGCTGGAAGAATGAATCTGACCTCCTCCTCAATCCCTCAACCCAGGTGGTGTTTCTTGTCTTGGCTCCCACCAGGGTGACCCCTGAGCTCCTTGTGCTTCAGTCCCAGTGCGTTCCACATGGGCCAGAGTTCCCACAGCAGGCCCTGGTGAGGGCTTGGGGAAGTGGTGGGGTCAGGACTGGGTACTTCCTGTGTATTCAGGAGGTGGGGGGACTGAGGGGAGAGTTTGTGTGTGGAGAGGCCAGGCTTCCAGTTCTGTGAGGCGTGGAGGCTCGAGCCTAGCCTGAGCCTGCGTGTTCTTGGTGACCATGAGTCTCATCGCCTCACCAAGTCCTCCAGCCCTTCCACTGTGGCCCTGGCCTGCCCACTTGGCATTGAGGTCCGCAGGGTGTTGGGGCCTTGCCTAGTCAGTGTGGTCACTCACTCTCCTTCATCCCCAGGTTCTTTTGCTGCAAGTTTCTAATCTCAAGGCAAACCTGTCGCTCTCATCAGATGCAGGTGGCGCTGAACTGGGGGTAATGAGGGGAGCTCTGCTGGGGAGGTAGTGAGGCATGGGAAAGTCAGGCAGTCAGTGTAGGCACGATGATGAGGGTCAGTAGGGAGGAAATTGGCTGACGGTCATTTTTTCTAAGGGGGCAAGAGCATCTGCTATTCCAAATAGAAGCAGACATTGACCTGACATCCCCCTCTGCTAACAAAGTTGGTCCCAGATACTTCCCTCCTGCTAATAAAGGTGCTCATGAGCCCAGGAAAAAGGACGAAATCAGACCAGAGCTTCTGTGCCCTGCTCCAGGCAGGGGGGAGGGAAAGCATTGATCAATCAAAGGGGGAGATTCTAAGAAAGACTGGACCCCCTCTGAGCGCTCCACTCTAAGACTCCCTCCTCCTGGAGGAATCTTTTCTATCCTTTCTTTTTCTCTTTCTTTCCTTTAAAGAGAGAGGAAAAGAGAGAGACAGATGAAGAGAGAAGCATTTTTTATTTAGTTTTCTGGGTCTTCATTAAAAATAAGGTTATTAAGAGTTAAAATTCTAATAGGTATAATTCAATATTACAAAGAGTACAAAAGGTTTCAGATGTGTTTCAATTAAAGTACTTCAAATTGAGGGCCTGTGAGTCTGAGAACTCGAGGAAAGGGAAACGTGAGGCAAACTTTAAAGATAAAACTAGTTGGCAAATTTCCTCCTTTAGATTAAAGTCAGTATCCTCCATGCTGAGCAAGGCCCTGCTGGAGGTCATGGAAGGAAAGGCAGAACTGCTGACTACCGGAGGCTTCAGGACTGGGCAGATGCCCTTAGCCACAGAGACAGCCCCCTTGGCGCAGATGGCCATGCTGTTCTCTTTCACTCGATTTTTCATTTAATTTATTTAATTGGGGATTTATTTAAATCATTTAATATTTTGTAATTGTAAAACATAACCTGTCATCAAGAAGTTACACATAAAATTTTGTGTTGTTCTTTACACTGGGATAAAAACTTCAAAAGTAGCAAGGAGAGCCTAGCTTGCTTAAAGGTCGACAATAATAGCACATAAAAACATTTTACTACCTTTTCCACAAAAATAAAGTTAGGAGCTCTCTTAGCTTTTGTTTGTTTCAGATGTAAGGTTGTATTCTGTTAACTAATACTTACATAAACTCAGGAAATCCTACTGTCTTTCTGGAGAAACACAGGGAGGCATTGAGAAAATATACTACCATGAACCTTGAGTCCACAGAGGGCTACATGATTTTAAAGGATGAATTTATCACTCAGTCAGCACCAGACATTCAGAGGAAGTCACAAAATTTGGCATATGGCCCTGATCAGTCTTTAGATGACACCTTTCAGCTTGCAACCTCTGTCTTTTATAACAGAGTTTGGGAGGGAAGGAAGGAAAGGGAACATAGACAGACAGAAAGCTGAGGTGCTGGCTATGGCCTTGTAGGGAGTAAGCTTCCAGGATAATGAAGGAGAAAAATGGAATGATCCTCAAACCACAAAAATAACTTGTGGAAAAAAGGGACATTACTGATAGGAATGTCCACTGGCCAAGCAACCACCACCAAAGACCTATCCTACCTCTCAAGGAAATCCCTGGAGGAATGAATGTCCCCAGCCGAATAGGCCCTGGGGTTCATCCCTCCACATAAGCCTGACAGCTTTAATGGCTCCTGAGACACCTATCACCATTCATGAGCCCTGGGTATGCTTCTCCATAGGGAGACAAGAGGTCAGTTTCTTCCTGGACACTGGTGCTAGTCTTTCCATACTTGTCTCTTACTCTCGAACCCCTTCTCTGATACTGCGATGGTGCAAGGAGTGTCTGCATGGCCTCTAAGTTATGAATGGGACAGGATGACATTTTCCATGCATTCCTGATGGTCCCAGAGTGCCCTACCCCTTATTAGGGAAAGACTTACTTTCAAAGCTTCAGGCTTCCATTACAATGAATCTAGGGTCCCTGGGACCACTGTAGTTGCCTCTGTGACATAAACCCTGAAGTAAGGGCCACTGAAGATTGGGCAAGCAAGAAATGCAGTTCCAGTTAAAATAGTCTAAAGGGTCCCTCTGTCTTTCCACACCAGAGGCAGTGCCTCCTTCTTCCGGAGGCAAAAAAAAGGGGGGGGGGCATTTATTGGAGATCATTCAAAATCTTAAATGGCAGAAACTTCTAGTGCCCTATATGCCTATTTTAGGAGTCCAAAAGACAAGTGGGCAATGGTGTCTAATCCAAGATCATTTTTTTTGCCTGACCTCCCCATTCACTAGGATTATAGGTATGCACCATTGCACCTGGCTCTTGTCCAAGATCTTAAAATAATTAGCAAAACAATCATTCCCCTCCACCCTATGGTGTCTAAGCCTTATTCTCTGCCATTTGAGGTCCCAGTTGCTGCTGCTTAGTTTACTGTATAAGCCTTTTTCTGTATACACCTACACTCTCAATCACAATATTTGTCTTTGAGGAGCCAAATAGTGGATCTCAATTAACCTGGTTCTTCCTTTCTTAGACTCAGTGTTAATTTTCATTCTGACATTATTTTTTTTTTTACTATCTTAGTTCAGCTGATTCATTCCAAGTTAAAATCTATTGAACTCCAGATGTTGAGGAAGATGGAGCCACCCATGAGCTCTCCAGATAATTGGAAGGAAATAAATAGACGGTCTTTATCATGGACCCCTTAGTCTACCCAAACATTCTTTGAGGCAAACCCAAACTGCTTGCCCCTGGTGTCCCCTTTCAGCAACTAGCTTTTTTTTTCTAATGGGGCAAGAGTATCCACTGTTGCAAATAGAAGAACACATCAGCCTGACATCCCCCTCTGCTAACAAAGGTGGTCCCGAGAGATTTCCCTTCTGCTGATAAAGGTGCTTGTGAGCCCAGGACAAAAACTGAGATCAGACCAGAGCATCTGTGCCCTGCTCCAGGACTCAGGGAGGGAAGGCAATGATCAACCAAATGGGAGACTGTTAAAAAGATGAGCTAGACCCCCTTATTTTATTCAAGGCAGCACTCCCAGACCTCTCTGTAGTGCCAAGCTAAAAGAAGGGTATTCTATCTAAAAGTGAAAACTAAGAAACTGTCACTGTGAATTTGTTTCCTCTCCATGTGTTGTGAATTCTGAGACTTTTCTACCATGGATTTACAAGGGCTCTGTTTTCAATTGGCTTAGAGATAATTGGTGATCATAATTAAATATACCTAAGCTTGCTAAAAAATATGTAATAGTTAATCCAAATGCTTTTTAATTCACATGACTTAAATGATCCTTTCATAAATAAACTGCTTTTAAGTTTGTCAGGAAAATATAAAGGAAGATGCCCACACTGTCCTACACATGTCTCACTTACAGCTAGGTGTCCGGCTTGACACAAAGTTCTTACCTGTCAATCCAGTCTCAGAGCAAAGCCATCTGCTCCTACCTCTCTGATAAGCAACCCTACAACGACACCACTGGCTGGGTGCATCTGACCTCTTCAAAGCTGTCAGCACTCGGTGAAAGCCACGCTAGCACTAGGTCCCCGAGCACAAGGCTGACCTCAGAGCAAGTGTACAGACAAAGGGCCCCTCACGACCTGTGCCTGGACACCAAGTACACCCATTCAACTTCTATGGCTTTTCCATGATGGAGAAATGGCTGAAAATGGAGCATACATGAGCCTGATGTCTAATTTTCATAAGCAATCTGGGTAGAATAGTTAGAAGTACATAGATTAGGTAAATATAAATGCGATCCATGTCTTAAAATAAACTTTTCATGTAATTTAAAAATTCAAAGTTAAGTAATAGATACTCATAATATGTTTAAGTCACTTCAAAGTAACTAAGAATCCCAAAACATCAGTTGCTGTGTGAGATATTTCTAGAGATCATGGAATATGTTGTGCGACTGTCGGTGCATGGCAGGTGGTGTGAAGTGGCTTGCTTCCTGGCTTTGCTCAGTAGAAATCAAAGTTATCAAGAGTCCAATGTCTGAATACACACACACACATGTGCGCACGTGTGCACACACACAAGCACACATGTGCATGCACACACACATGCACATGCAAGCATGCAATATGCACACACACATACACACACACTTAAAGAATACAACTTTCTGTATGTGAAAGAATGAATTCAGTGGCAAACTAATGGCTGATTAAGGTCACAGTGGGGCTTTGTATGAGATCCCTACGTGGGTTGTAGTGACCATTTTGGACAGGTTTCTCTGAAAATCGGCTGGTCTTGATTTCCCACTCTGAAGTTGGCTCTTCACATTCCAGTGTCTGCAGCTGCAGCTCTCCCTGTGTGCATCACCCTGGGCTTATGAGCTGAGGTGGAGGCTCTGTCTCCAAGGCTGGTGGCTCTGCACCTGGCTTCTCTGGCCTACTCTAGGTGATGGGGCAGGTCTGTGTGCATCCTTGCTTTGTGTTCTCTGGAATGCACTCTTGGGCTCCTACAGCTTGCCAGCGTCTGCCCAGACCCAAGTGCCTGCCATGGGCAGATTCCAGCTGGCCGTGGAGCAGCTTCCCTGCTGATTCTCTCCACCTGTTTACAACTGTGAGGCGATTTCTGTGTCTTTGTTGGGTTTTCCCCCTTTGCTCAAGAAAACTGAGCCTCTGAGGAGTTGTTCTTTTGCTTTGCCTTTTATATCTCCTGATTGTCACTGGTTAATGACTGCTATTTCTGCATGAGCTGCAATTCCGTTTTGAACAGATGTTTTAAAAGCCTTGCCAGCCTTGGTGGGCTTCCTCAGGATCAAGGTTCTAAATTAAGTCTCTTTCACCTAAAACCACCCTTGAGATTTTCCAGCTTGGTGCCTGGAAGACCTCAAAGGACTTAGGGCTCACCTGGTGGAGGTGAGGCCAGAGCTGGGCGGGGTGCACTGCTCTTGTCAGGGGTTGTGCAGGTGCCAGTTAGGAGGTGTGCTGGTGCCAGTGTTCTAAAGATGGTGTGAAATTCGTGGAAGGTGCTGCCTGGTGTGCAGCTGCTGTAGGGACTGTGCCCTTACACACAGAGTGACCAGGAGTAGCCTGTCCCTCTTGATAGGATCCCAGGCGTGGCTGCTGTGTCTCATCCTTCACTTTGATTCTTTTAAAAAACATTTACAGACAGCTTGATGGAAAGGACTGTAAGAGATTGTCCTGAACAGAGGTTTCTAATAACCTTAAGATCAGTGGATGGAACGGAGCTCCCAGAACACTAATGAAAATCTGACATGGGTTCATGAAACCCTAACAAGGCCCAGGCAGAACAGAAGCAACTCAGGAGACTGGGTGGGCTGTAAAATCTGTGGTTTTGTCTTGTATTTGGAACCTGAATGTCCTTGCTTCTTAGATTTAAGGAGATTTCTTTCTTCAGTTCTCTGTGGTTGCAGCAAGTCTGTAAAGTATACTTCTGTAAACAGTGGCTATAGCCTTTCCTTTTCCCCTCCAGATTCCTCCATACTTAAGAATCATGTTTCCAGTTCTCATGGCAGTGTGGCTGTATGTGGGCTCCAGGTCTGCCCTGTCCTCCCTCAGCTGGGGTGCCGCCCCACTCCAACACAACTCTACAATGTGCATGGGAGGCTGCTTCAGCACCTCAGTGAGTGACAGGGCTTTCCATCCCTGGCAGGCCCTGGGGCCCAGAAGCCTGGGCCCAGCATGCAGGGTCAGCGTCCACCTCTGCTGGGTTTTCTGGCCTGCAGGGTTTCTAGGCCTGAGACTACTACATGGCAGGACATTTTCTCACGGCATTTGTATAGATGATCAGGTCAAATCTGGAAAACTAAACTCATGGCCACCTTTGGTAAGAATCAATGTGACTGTTGAAGCACTAAATGTACCTGTTGTTAGTTGATAGCTCTGTTCTCTGTTTGTTGTTAAAAATTATCTACCTGTATGTCAGACTGGATTCTACATGCTTGCAGCTTTCTCTACTGTCTGACTACAACTGAACAACTAAGGTCAGAAACTGCTCTTCCAGAGGCCCCAGAGCTGGATCTGGACCACCTGGTGTGACCGCAAGGGGCCAGCAGGCTCCAGCCAGCTGGGACAGCAACCAAAACAAGATTCCACCACAGCGAGGGCCTCTCCCTCCTAGCTTTGCCTGGCTAACAACAACCTTTCACACCTGCAGCCAACTTGGTGGACCCTCACAAGCCCTCCAGTCCATCTGGTGGATAGCTGGGCCACATCCCCAGTACCCATCCTGTTTATGATGATGCCTTTTACAAACACTTGCTGTATTGTGTCTGTGGCTTGCACCGTTTGTACCTGCCGTGCTTGGGGAGACCCTCTGGGGAGACCCTCCGGGGACACCCTCCAGGGAGACCTTCCAGGGAGACCTCTGAGGACACCCTCTGGGGAGACCTCTGGGGACACACTCTGGGGAGACCTCCAGGGAGAACTCTGGGGAGACCTTCCAGGGAGAACTCTGGGGAGATCCTCTGGGGGAAACCTTCTAGGGAGACCCTCTGGGTAGACTGAGGTCAACACATAAATTGGGATAACCAGCTCTTGGCTGTCGTGGGTTGCTGGATCCCCTCGTGGTTGTCTGACTGTGTCACCTTTGAGCCGAGGTCCGTGTTCAGAGTATTAGAGAACTGAGATTATCATATTATGTCTTTTTCTATTATTTCCTTGTAAAATCATACCTGCTGTTTGCCAGGTCTTTACAGAAGTATGACTCCCAGGAAATTGATGTTAGCCCAGCACTGAGGTGCTGGCCAGTGCCCACAGAGACCAAGCTTAGCCACTGCAGCAGGTGGACTTGGCTTGGTGGCTTCTGACTTACGTGCTGCTCAATGTGGCTGAAGGGTTTCCACTGGCTGTTAGTCACTCTCCCCACACATGGGACCTGTCCCAGCTGGTGGGTCAGGTCCATGCTGCACCAGGGGGCACAAGAACCTGCCTGCGAGTTGGTTGGTCAGCAAGGGTGTTGGAGAATGACCTTGACCAAAGGGGAGAGTGAAAGTTGATGGCCCAGGATGGGCCCATCCTTGGCAGACCCTGACAACAGTAGGTCTGCGGTGTGAAGGGGAGACTCACACTCTGCTGAAACAAGTCACTCCTGAGGGTTGTGCAGAGGTGGGCAAGAGGGCCCTTCCCGATTCACCCATGACCCTGATGTCCATGCCCGGCTCTGTGTGCACAGATCTCTGCAGTGAGGTTCATCTCCAATGCTCTCTTAGGCTGCCATGATGCTGGTCAGCAGCCATGGCACCTCCACCAGCGAGTGGAGCCAGCTCCGGCTTAGGACTGGAGACCAAGGGCCCCCGTAAGTGAGTAGCTCACACGGGTCTCTCCCTTTGACCCTGGACCTCCTTGAATCCCTGCAGGGTTTACTGCGCTGGGTATGTTCCATGGCAGCGACTGCTGTTCCCACTGTTCTTCAGAGATAACCTCTCTGGTTTGTACGCAGTGACGCCATCCATACAGCTTTACCTCCTTACTGAAATGCTTGTCCAGGGTGTGATGGGCAGGCCAACTATCATGATGTGCGGCTGGCTATGGACATGTCAGGGGCAATGGAAGGCCCAGTATGCACCTTCTGGGATTGTGGCATTTAAACCCATAGCTGTGAGGTTTGTGACCATCTGCCATCCTGAGCTGGCTTCCAGGAATACTGGGTCTGGGCTGAGTCCTGGTGGGACCTGTCACCTCAGTACCTCAGTCTCAGTTCCATCTCCTGGGCAATCATGGTGTCTACACAGGCAGCCATGGTCTGGAGCAAATGGAGCTGTGGGCCATGTGCTGAGGCCCTGTACAGCTCCACAGGTACTGGCACTGCCCACTCCCCTCAGCTGATGTATGAGGAGAGCCCCAGTCAGCTTCGTCCCTCCAACAGCCACAGCCTTGCACAGGCCACTGGGGAGAAGGGGCATCCCTGTCCCCAGGCTGGCCCCAGTGTCTAATGTCACCAGTGGTGGTAGATGGATGGGAGCTGATTTCTCACAGCCTGCTGCCCACACTCCACCCAGCATGAGCACTGTCTGCACTCAGGGTGCACCTATGCTCAGTCCCTGTGCTAAGGATCCATGCTGCTCAGGGTGCACTGCATTCAGTCCCTGGGCTCCAGATCCACCTGAACTGAGTCCTTGGGCTCCTGATCCACCTGAGCTCAGTCCACCTGCGCTCACTGCACTCAGTCCCTGTGCTCAGGGTGCACCTGCACTCACTACAATGAGGAAGGGAGGAAGCAGGGTGGGGGAAGGAGGAGGGAAAAGAGGGAGGGTGAAGATGGGCAGTGTCCCACTACAGGCTCCCTGCCATCAAATTCCTTGTTTTCCAGAAAATTCATGCTCCTGAGATTCCATTTGTCTCATGGCTGACCCATTTCCTAAAAAGGAAGTGAGGACCAAGCTAATCATGGAGATTACCATATCCAGGTCGTGGGTGCTGGTGCTTACAGCAGATAAGTATAAGAGGATTGTATCTGCCTCTTCCTTTCCTGGGTCCAGGAACAGGTGGCAGCAGCTGCTTCTGGGGACTGGGCAGCCCTGGGATTCCTTCCCCAAGGCTCCTCTTTCCCTGGGTCCAGGAACAGGTGGCAGCAGCTCATGAGTCTCCTTTGCCCCCACTTGACCTTGGACCCAGCCCCAGCATAGTGTTCTGTGGGGTCATGTCGCTTCTGCTGGACTCTGTGCCAGCTCTGGCCCTAACCCCTCCAGGGCTGCCACCTAGGCCACTTCAGAGCAGGGCTCCACAGCCCTGCTGGAAATGCTCTCCCAAGATGCCCTGAAGCCGCTCCTGAAAACCTCAGGGCCTCCCAGTCCAACTCCCAGTCCAACTCCCAGTCCCTGCACCCGGGGGGTCCTGGCTTTAGGACCCAGAGGCAGAAACCTCAGTGAGGTTTTAGCCAGACCTGTCCATCTTGGGCCTGGCCACCGACTTCAGCTCAAAGAACTTTCCAGGACCTTCTGACTAGTGTGCAGGAAGCTCCATGTGGGAGACCAGTGGGAGCCCTGCCCTGCAGAGCTGGCCTGGAGCACTCCTGGGAGGCCAGGCAGGAGGCCAGGCAGGTGGGAAGGTGGCTGCTATGTGGAGCAAACCCCAGTCTGGCAGGCGCCAGGACCCACAAGGGCAATGGCTCGTGCACTCACCTCTGTCACATCCTGCACATTCACCATCTTCTTGGTCTGAGCCACATGGCCCACCACCCCGATGTCCAGTGGGAAGACGATCTCAGAGTCTGGGGGCACCAGGCAGTCCTCGAGGATGCTGCCAGGCTGCACACTGAAGAGCCTCGTGGCGAGCTCAGCCACACCGTTGCGCTGGCGGTACATGAAGAGGCTGCAGCGATCGGCCTGTAGGATGCTGCAGAGACGCCGCAGGATCTTGAAGACCACGCGCTCCATGTTGATGCTCTCCTGCATATCCTGCACCAGCTCGAACAGTGCGGTGCTTTCCTCCACCTGGCACAGCTCTCGCAGACTGCTACAGTCCACCAGGTGTCTGCCCTCGCAGGCCCCAACCACATTCTCAGGGCTCATCTGCTTCTCGAAGTACTGGCTGGCAAAGGCAGGGTTCCCATCCAGGAAGCTGCACACCTGTTCCTCGCTGAGGCTCATGGTGTCTCTGCCGTCCCCCGAGGTGCTGTCCCCCGAGCGGCTGCCACTGCTGGGTGCACATGGACTCTGCAAATGCCTTGTCAGCAAAGTCTTTCTTAGTGGTGATTAGGGAGCCAGGGGAGGCAGCTGACTCACTGGCAGAGGGGCCTGCCCTCCCACCCTTCAGACCCAGAGCTGTCCCTCCTGTCCTGGGAAAATCAGCCCCTTGGGTCAGGGGCTGGAGGAGCAACTGGGGCTCCTGACTACTGCAGGGGGCATTAGCAACTGGAGGCAGGCATGTGGCTTCCTGTGGAACTGGCCCTGAGCTCTGATCCCCAAGACATAATCCTATGAACACCAGGATTCCTACCTGGGGAGCCCTTGGGGACTTCGGTTGGTCTGACAGGCAATCTCGAGTCCTCCTGAGAGCCCAGATGTGGGCCCAGGTTTGCTGGGAGGCAGAGGAAACTGGCCCTGTCTCCTGGAGAAGCAGCCAATCTCGAGGCAAGGGAGAGGGAGGTTGGGCCAGCTATGCCTGGAGGAAGGTGTTGGCCAGACAGACCATCCCCAGAACCCCTAGTTAGAAGTTGTCCATGTTGACTATCCTGCCTCATCTCTGTCCTTGACCTTGTACCTGTTGAAGGGACTCCTGGTTGCCTGGTACAAGCCCAGGACTTTCCTGTTTGCTGTCAGGCTGACAGGCCTCTGTGTTCACCTACTCCCCCTAGGGGCTCTGTTGAGCTCTTGGATCAGATAGTCCACAGCATCAAGGTTAAGATGAGCTGACACTGTGGAGCTACATGAAGTTTTGGCCCAGCCAGGTTGGGTGGCAGTGTTTATGACCTCCTTGAGTATACAAACAAGGTTTCTATATTTTCTGGCATCTATGTTTTGTGTAGCTAGATCTTCTCCTTGCATTGGCCCAGGTTGCACTGTGAATACCATGTGCTCTACAAAGAAACTGGACACCCTGTGTCCATGTCTTAAAAGGGGATCAGCATGCCAGACAGCAGGAGGGCTTTGACCATCTGCCCTAGGGGTACTTGTTGGGAGGTCTCCTACTTTTCCTAAAAATAGTGAGTTTGGCCAGGGATAGGGGGACATGGGATGGGATGGTGCATTGGGTGGAGTTGCAGTGCAGGGATTGGGGGATGGGGTGGTACAGTGGGCGGGGCTGCAGTGCAGGAACTGGGGTCCAGGGCTGTGGGTTGCGTGCTTTGCTTTCAGTCCTGGAATGGCCTGAAGCTGGCCTGAGATTTTGTCTCCAGGCTCAGTGATGGAGCCCAGGTGGCAGCCTTCAAGGTAGAGGCAGAGGCCCCAGCGGGAGGATGCAGGGAGTTGCTCCCTGGATACTCATCTCCTGGTCTCTCGGTTGGCCAAACAAGGCCCACTACCAAAACTCCAATTCATCCATTATCTCAAGACCCTGGCCTGGATTAGAAACACCCAAATGTACTCCCTCACTCTGCCAGTACTGTCCTGACCTCACAGTCCACCCTTGTCCAGTCCTGAGAGTGAATGTAGAACCTGGGGTTGGCTCAGCCTGTGGTGAGGGCAGACCCTGGGGTGGGCTCTGCCTATGGTAAGTGAGTGTACACCTGTGGATACACCAGTGAGCTATGCCTTTTAGACACACCTGTCATATTTGAGGCACACCTGCGTGGCACATCTGTCACCCCTGAGGTACACTTTGAGATACACCTGTGAGCTGCACCTGTGCTCAAGCAGCCCTTGGACTCCACAGGTGACTGCAGAGGAGGCTGGGATGTCTGAAGAAATAGAATGGCTTCTCGTGGTAATGTGGAAGTTTATGTAGCCAGCACTTAGGGTGCCTGGCTTCCTGTGCCACACTGTGGAGAGGACACACGTGGACCAGGAGCAGTGTGTCAGGGAATCGAATATGGGTGTTCAGGAGCAGCAGGATGTGAAGTGGAAGTGGGGAGCCGGAGCTGCTGTGGAGAGTAGGAGCTGCCGTGGGGAGCCAGGGCTGCCATGGGGTTACATCACATCAGGACAGAGGCAGGGCTACTCCTCTGGGCTCCTCTCTCTGTAGCTCCCCAGGACGCCTGCCAGGGCAGGTCAGGAGGAAGTGGAGGTCTGGGACATCCTGCCAACCTGCAGCTGTGACTTCCTGCATTTATCTTTCTGGTTCAGGAGGACCTGGCAGAGCCACCTTCTAGGCCAGTGTGGTGTGCAGTGGTGCTGGGACACCCCGTGAGCATGGCCGTTTGGCTGGAGGAGCTCTCTGATGGAAGGCTGGGGCAGAAGGTCAGGGGTGAAGAGGTACTACATGAGTCAGATGGGGCCACAGTCACTGCTTACTCTTCAGGGACCTGGACCAGCAAAAGGCCTTCTGGCTTTGTGACCTGGTGGATCTTTCTGTTTTTCATAGCGAGCTGGTTGGGCTCAAGCTGGGTGCTGGGCAGAGTAGCTGTGGGTGCTCAGTGTTGGGCTCCTGGGTGAAGGGAGATAGGCAGAGGCCTCTGTGCAAGGTGTCTGTGCTCCACTCTGCACCTCCACCTGCTTTTTGCAAATCGTCCCCATACTCTAAGTGCCTTTTTCTCTCCTAACAGCATGGCCTTCTGGGCTCATGGGCCTCCCTGTGGACTGGTTAGTCTCCGAGCCCTGTGCAGCACCGGGTTGCTTAGGCCCAGCCACAGGCTCTCACCCTGGCAGAGGCACAGAAAGCCCAAGCCGCCGCTGGGGACGGTCAGGTGTGTGAAGAGGCAGCCAGGTTTCTGTTCTGCACATAAAGTTGGTTTCTTTTCTAACGAGTGGGGCTCATAACTTATTCAGAATAAAGATCCATTTAAAGTGGAGGCAAAAAAAACTCCAGGCCAAATGCAGGGGTTACACTGACATGTGTTTGCTGGAGGCTCTAATGTGAGGGGGTGGATTTCCAGGGAAGGAGCAGACTCCCTGGGCCTGGGAGGGGTCCTGGGCTGGGCATCCATGGTGTGGGGACTGTCACCCAGGGATAAGACTGTGGAGAGTCCAGGTCCTGGACCTGGGGACAAGCAGTAGAAACCTTCCTTCTCCCACTGGAATTTCCCTGAAAAGGGTGATTCCAGTAACTGAAGGCTTGGAGGTCATGACCTTCACCACTAGACAACCACAGGACTTGGAGGAAACACTCACGGCTTAGAACACAGGTGGTCATGAGTCCCCAGAGGCCTGCGACTGCACATCAGCTCCATGCAGCTCCGAAGCTGGCTGGAGACAGTGTTGCCCACAGCAGCAAGCTGTGCTACTGGATACCCCCTGAAAGGCTCTCCCCTCCAGTCCCCTTGTGGTTAAGTATTGCCTGATTTTTAATCTTCTCAAAAAGTTCTGCTATTGTGGTAAAATACACACAACATGAAATTCACCATTTTTGCCACTCTTCAGTGCAGGACTCAGTGGCCAAGGCTCACTCGCCCTGCTGTGTGGCCGCCACCACCACCCTCTTCCTTCCCCTGCTGACCCCCTCTCCAGGCACCACCATCGCCCTTGGTCTCTAGTGTGATGGCTCCAGGGACCTTGCACAAGTGCCCTCTGTGCCCCACTCATGTCCCTCGGTGAGGTCCCCAGACCCCTGGTGTGGCATGGGTGAGCTGGGCAGCATGCCCTGCTGCGAACCCTGAGCTTGGGTATGCTGTGCAGCTGTGAGACCTGCGGGAGCAGCCTGACCACCAAATTACCCCTGCTGTCCTCAGCTGTAAGAGGGGAGGATTTTGCCCTTTAGACAGCAATGTTGCCACTGTGACCAGAAGAACTGACAACAACATTCAGGAGGAAACGTTTACTTGGGGCTCACGGTTTCAGGGGTTCAGTCCCTGGGCTGTGGACTCCAGTGCTCTGGGCCCTAGCTGAGGCAGACCATGGTGGGAGGGCATTGCAGAAGAACAAGCTCAGAACAACCAGGAGGCAGAGAGAGAGAGAGAGAGAGAGAGAAAGAGAAGCTTTGCTCAAGAATCAAATATACACCGCAAAGCCCAATGACCCAGCTCCCCCAGCCACACCCTACCTGCCTGTGGTCACCACCCAGTTAACCCCTGTCAGGTTACAACTCTTATAACCCAATCTTTTCACCTCTAAACTTTCTTGCATTGTCTCACATGTGAACTTCTGGGGGACACCTCAGATCTAAGCCACATTGCCCTTCTTGTTTGGATCAGGTCTAGATCAGGAGCAGGCTGGTAGGCTGGTAGGCTGGAAGAACAATCTGAGAACTTGTTAACACTAGGAAGGGGATAGGCCCCTGACGGGAAGCCCAAAGCCAACCAAACGTGAAAACAAGTGAGAAAAGCACCCCTGCCAGGTGAAGTACCGGGCCTGCAGCTGGAGCATGGAGCATGGGCAGAGGCCCTTGCCTCCATGCAGCCATGGGGCAGACGGGGAAAGGGCCGAGGGGCACAGCACAGTTAAGTCCTTGAGCCAGTGGAGGGGACAGCTTGGAGGAGCCCAGGGAGAAGTTGGGGAGGTGGAGGGAGGCCAAACAACCCACACAGAGAAAACCTTGGCTTACTGACTGGTGGACCAAGTTGCTGCTGACTCAAACATTACAGATCTCGTGGCAATTCTAATGCTCCCTCAGTTGGTCCCTGCAGCTCGTGCTACCCATGGGGAGGAACCTAGGTCTTTGACATAGCCACCATTAGCTCCTTCCAGGTGCCCATGTGGTGGGCAGGTGGTACTCCCGAGCAATTGCATAGCACCAGCAGAGCAGATGAAGCCATGTGGTTTGGAAGTGGCTGCCTCTCCCCAGGCTGTGCCCTTGAGTGGTTCCTCCTGCTCTGAGGTGGGTCTGCTAGGCCCTCAGCAAGTTAGCACAATGTGGATGCTGGTGGACGTGGACCCTGGTCAGTGCTAGGAGCTGCTCTAGGTGAGACCCATCTGCAGCGGGAGTGCTCACCCTACCCCAGCACAGCCGCCTGGCACCTTCAGCCCCATCTCCAAGGCTGCCCTCAGATGTCATGGGGACGAACTCATGTCCACACTCGGGGTGTGTCTGCTGGGTAAAACTTGTTAAGGCTGCAGATGTCCCCTGGAAGTAGAGTGTTGCGGGCTGAGATCAGGCAGGCCCAGAGGCATTCAGCCTGCACCCGAAGCTGGGGACCTGGCTCAGCTGCTGGAGGGATGGCATCTGCTCTCAAGGGTGAGGCTGCCTTCCCATGGCAAGTCCTGTGTGGGGCATCAGCAACCTGGCCTCATGGCCATTAGAGCTACCTGCAAGCTGGTGCAGGCTGTCATCCTGTGACCCAAGCTACATGGGAAATTGTGGACGTTGACAAAGCCAGGTCCTTGTGGACCCCACTACATCTGCTGACGTGGGACCTGAGCCATGCCTCTGTGAGGACCAGAGGCAAGAGCTGATCCCTCCAGGTTGTCTGTCACCTGGCCAGGAGATGGATGGGTCCTGAGCCCAGGTCATGCTTCCGGGCTGGGGAACTTGGAGGTGGGCATGAAGAGACAGAGCATAGAGAAGACTACAAACCCAAGGCCAGAGGTTCCTTCTCAAAGCTAAAGATCTGGAACATTGTGGCTCAGAGCATCAGCTCCTGTGGAGAAAATTGCAGCCCAGAATGAGGTGGCCTCAGGACCTGGAGCTGTGGTGAAAGGGCTGCTGCCAGCATGGGAGGGTCCTCGCAGCTGCTGACCCTCCAGAAGAGAGTTGAGACCCACCACAAGTGGCCTCAGGAAGCTGACACCCATAGAGGAAGCAAGGAAACCTCTTCTGAACAGCCAGGGTACATCCACCTTGTCCTTACTTCTTGCCCATGATGACATTAGGAGTCCAGGGGGGTTGTTTCCACAGCCAGGGCCCCACCATAGCCATCCTGTGATCACGCAATGTGGGGATGGCCAAAGGGACAACTTTGGTGGGTGCAAGCCATGCTCAGCTGTTTATGGTGTGAAGCATGTTGCACATGATGGCTTCTTTGTCCCAGACCTAGAGGGTAGGGTTAGTCCTGTCCTTACTTCCTGAGACAGTATCAGATTCTATCCATGTAGTGTTACTCTCATATCTGATTTTACCTTTTCATCCACCTACCACCCGTCTATCCATCACCCATCCATCCATCATCCATCAATCCATTATCTATCCTCTATCATCCATCCATCTACTCATTCATCCTTCCTTCCACCCACTTATCCATCATCCATCCATCCATCCATCCATCCATCCATTATCCATTCATCCTCTGTCCTCATCTATCTATTCATTCATCCTTCCTTCCACCTACCTATCCCTCATCCACCCATCCACCCACCACCCATCTACCCATCATCCATCCATCCATCTATTCATTCATCCTTCCTTCCATTCATCTTCCTTGCTTCCTTCTTCCTTCCTACCTGCCTTCCATCATCCACCTACCACTTGTCCACCATTCCTCCATTTACCCACCCACCACTCTATCATGGTTGTGCATCTTGCTGTGTGTGCACCTTTGTTCATAGGTTTGATTGCAGTAGCTGTGCAATCCTGGGAACATGAGTTATATTCTACATGCTTCAGTTTCTGCTTGTGTAAGAACCTAATGTGCCTCGTTGGGCTAACGGGAGGACTAGGTATGTTCATGTAAGCAGAACACACAGCCATGCCAGGCACATAGAGTGCTATGTGTGTGGTGCTCTGGCTTTACATGTGTGGAGGATTAAGTCATACTGATTAAACTTTATTCCTTTGGAGCTATCAGGAGCAGAAGGAAGAGGAGAAATAGGGAAATCTCCACTAACTATTTGGGTGGGAATCCAGCAGGGGTCCTGGAAAGCTCCTGTGGTCACCTGTGGCCAGAAGGGTATTGTTGAGAGGGACATCTCATGCTTCTCTGGTCAATCCCTAATCCATCAGTGAGTGGAGTGGGCTCATCCTGGCCCACTGATGTATTGGCCTGGCCAAGGGGCCTGGAACTGCACTGGGGCCCATCCATGTCACCTGCCCTGCCTCTGCAGCCCCAGGCCTCAGTGGGGTACACAGAACATTTTGTACCTACCCTTGCCTTGTTTGAGCACTGGTCCTGAGGTTACAGGATGTGCTGGTCACACATCTGGCATTGGATTGTGGGTTTGGGGCTGATGTTGGGGTGAGCGCAGTACCTGTGGCCACTCTGGACTAAGGGTCCAGCTAAGCAGGTGCAGGCAGTTCAGCTTCCTGCAGGGAGGAGCTGGCTGGACAGGAAGGGGTTGTGTGATTGAGAACGACCAGACTCTTGATCCCAAGGCCTGGACAGGGTGGAGAAGTGGCCATATCTGTACTTCTGTGTATGTCTGCATTATTCTAGGAGCTGGAGGCCATTCTGGTGGGGTTGGGAAGGATACCTGATGGTCCAAGTAGCCCCCTTCCAGGGGCAGACTTGAAACTGCCTGGTGAGCCTGGGGTCAGCTGAGGGTGCTTCCCCGTGGCAGTCAGATGCCCCCGCCTTCCAGCCCTGCGGCAGCGCAGAGCATTCAGAGCCAGTGAAGGTGATAGGCATTGGATGGCTTCCTTGTGTCTGTTCCCCAGATTGGGTGGAGGAGGGCTTCTTGCTACCATCCCTCTGATGACAAGAAGCAGGAAGGGATGGACAGGGTCCCTGATCAGTTGGACACTGGCAGCAGAGCTGGGGAGGGGGCCACTCCTAGTCCTGCCTCATAGGCTTGTGGCCCAGGGACCCCTCTGCTCTGCTGCATGGGTTGTTTTAGATTTGTCCTTGGTGCATTGTAATTGCACATGGTGACTCCCTGGGACCTCCTGGTTCCCGGACAGAGCGTAACCTCCCCTTCTCTTTACTTTTCTCCCCTGGGCCCTCCCCTCCCCTCCACTCATCTCCCTGTGATTTTCATGCGATCCCCTCCACCTTTCTGTTTCTTTTCCTGTTCCAGCTTCAACATGTGAGAGGACACACAGCTCTTGAACTCTGAGTCTGGCTTATTTTGCTTAGCACAAGGTTCTCCGGTTCCATTTTGACACAATTTCACCCTTCATGTGCCTAAATGAAGCTTCACATGTGTTTTCCACCCAGTCACTATTGGTGGACGCCCAGGGTGGTTCCACATTCGGCTGTGAATTGTGCTGCTGTAGACATGGGTGTGCATGAGTCCCTCCATGTGTGGACTTCAGTCCTGCAGGATGAGTACCCAGGACTGGTCCCATGGGTTCACTCTGGTGCTATGCCTTGTCCTCTGAGGAGCCTCGATGCTGTCCCTCCATGTGTGGACTTCCGTCCTGCAGGATGAATAACCAGGAGTGGTCCCACGTCACTCTGGTGCCACACCTCATCCTCCTGGAGCCTCCACGCTGTTCCTCCATGTGTGGACTTCAGTCCTGCAGGATGAGTACCAAGGAGTGGTCCCACGGGGTCACTCTGGTGCTACGCCTTGTCCTCCTAGAGCCTCCATGCTGATTTCCATGGTGGTTGTGCTGCTGTCCAATCCCACCAATAGTTTGCGAGTTACCCTTTCTTTCCTGCATCCTTGGGAGCATTTATCATTGATTGTGTTCTTGATGTTTGCTGTTCTGACTGAAGTGAGATGAAAGCTCAGTGTAGTTACTTTTTTTTCTTTCAGAGACACAGAGAGAGAAAGAATCAATTTTATTCATTTTTTATCTGTTTTTGTGTTGCTCTAACACTTAGCTGTGTATGTGGTGCTAGGGTTTGAACCCAGAGCCTTGTGTATGCCAGGCAAGCACTGTAACTGCTGGGCCACCACTCCAGCCCCTCAATGTAGTTTTGATTTGCATTTCCCTGATTTCTAGGGATACTGAGCATTTATTTCATGCTAATTGGATATTTGTGCTGCTTCTTTTGAGAAATGTCTGTTTAGTTCTTCTGCCCATTTATAGACTGGGCTATCTGGCTTTCCTGGTGTTGTGCTGTGAGCTCTTTATATACCTTGGGCATTGGTTCCCTGGTGGAAGAGAACTGGCAAAGGCATCGTCTCTGCAGGCTCCCTCCTCAGGCTTATTTCCTCTGCTATGCAGAGCCTTCTAATGTTAACACAGCCCACTTAGTGATTTTTGGGTTTATTTCTTGAGCATCAACGGTATAGCTACAGAAGCCTGCATGAATGTGTTGGTGTGTTGAGGCTCCATCTTCTTCTAGCAGTTGCAGTGTGGGGAGAACAGACAGACTGCTGAGCTGGGGAGCTGGCTGGGAGGGAGGGGGAGGGCACAGACAGATGATGAGTACCCACCCTGAGGCTCCTGGGAAAGGTGGGAGAACCCATCATGAGGGTCTGGGCCAGGTGGTAGAACCCACCTTGGGGCTCTGGGGACAGGTGGGGAGCATCCACCCTGAGGCTCTGGGGAGAGGCTTGAAGTCAAGACTGATTTTGAAGTTATGAGAATCCAGGTGTTTATTACAGCCTAGATAGGCACTGAGGGGCCCAATGAAGACATGGAATGAGAATTGCTTGTTCTGTATCTGTGAAGAATGACATTGATATCTTGATGGGGATTGCATTAAATCTGTATAGGGCTTTGGGTAAAATGGCCATTTTTATTATATTAATTCTGCCTAACCATGAGCATGGAATGTTTTTCTATCTACTCAGGTCCTCCGCAATTTCTTTTTTTAGTGTTTGATAGTTTTCTTTGTAGAGGTCCTTAATATCCTTTGTAAGGTTGATGCCCAAGTATTTCATTTTTTTGGAGGAGATGGTGAATGGGAGAGATTTCCTGATTTCTTCTTCTGCAAACTTGTTGGAGTAAAGGAAAGCTACTGATTTATTGGTGTTGATCTTATAGCCAGCCACTTTACTGAAATCGCCTATAAGCTCTAGAAGTTTTCTGGTTGAGCTTATTGGGTCTTCTAGGTATAGAATCATGTCATCAGCAAATAGAGACAACTTAACTTCCTTTTTTCCTATATGAATTCCTTTGATTTCCTTGTCTTGCCTGATAGCTCTGGCAAGGATTTCAAGGACTATGTTGAACAAGAGTGGTGAAAGTGGAGAACCTTGTCTTGTTCCTGAATTCAGTGGAAATGCTTTCAGTCTTTCTCCATTGTGGATAATGTTGGCTATGGGTCTGTCGTAAATGGATCTTACATAGTTAAAGTATCTTCCCTTGATTCCTATCTTCTTCAGAGTTTTGAGCATAAAGTGGTGTTAAATTTTATCAAAGGCCTTTAATATTACTCTGCAAGAAGGAAGAAGTAGGGGGTATCTCAATCCCTGACCTGAAATTATGCTACAGGGCCATAGTAACAAAAACAGCATGGTATTAGTATCAAAACAGAACTGAAGACCAATGGAATAGAACATATCTTTAACTATTTGATATTTGATAAAGGGGACAAAAACATAGTGTGGAAGAAAGATAGCCTGTTCAACAAATGGTATTGGACAAATTGAACAGCCATGTGTAGACAACTGAAGCTGGATCCTTACCTTTCACCCTGTAAAAAAA
>PVKS010004834.1:0-89918 GCA_004027875.1 Aplodontia rufa
GTGAAACCCTATAAAAGGATGGCTGTACTAGGGCTCGGGGCTCCCTCCCTTTAAATCTGCTGCATCAGAGAGAGTCCAGGCTCAAGCTTGCAATAATAAAAAGACCCTAATATATCTGCATCGGATTCGGCTCCTTGGTGGTCTTTGGGGACTCGAGACTTGGGCATAACAGCTGGATATGCTGTGGTGACGCTATATGACTCCTTAGAAGCTCAATCCTTGACCTCAGGCATAAGTGCACAATTTGCAGAATTGATAGCCCTAACTAGAGCACTTGAACAAGGAGAACAACAAAGAGTCAACATTTACAATGACCTAAGTATGCTTATCTGATTCTGCATGCACAGCAATCTGGAGAGTGAGAGGATTTCAAACAGGTGGAGGAACTTCTATAAATCTCTATCAACAGATCCTAAAGTTACTGGAAGCTATTCATTTTCCTAGGGAAGTAGCAGTAATACATTGCTGGAGACACCAGAAGGGAATTGATGAGATATCAGAAGGCAATAATAGAGCAGACCAACAGGCCAGAGAAGCTGTAAAGGGAGCATTACATCAACTAGCGAACTTAGCCCCTCTGCCATGGGCAGGACCTCCCCCAGAGATAAAACCTCAGTACACCCAAGAAGAGAAGCGACTGGTCTTATCTAGGGGAGGCACTCTCGCTAGCCTTCTAGGTGGATCCAAATGGAAGGTAGCAAACTTTACTTGCCTGCTAGCTCTCAATGGAAGATTTTACATAGCTTGCACCAATCTTTCCATCTAGGAGAGGAAAACACTCAAATTAACTAGAGAGAGATTTGAAGGGAGGAATACACCAAAAACAATCCATCAAGTAATCAAAGCCTATGAGGCATGTCAGAAAAAATAACCCTCTTAACTGTGCCAAAAAGCCTCCAGGGTTACAAAGGACAGGACAATTCCCTGGGGAGGACTAGCAGCTTGATTTTATCCACATGCCCAAAAGCAGCGGGTCTCAATACTTATTGATTATGATGAATACCTTTACTGGGTGGGTTGAGGTCTACCCCTCCCAGACTGAACAGGTGGACCATTGTAGGCAACCCAACCTAATAGGTCAGAGTCCACTGCAGGTAACAGGTGAATTAATGGAGTCTTTATTAGCTGACCAGGGACTGCCTCATGGAGTACATGTACCCCAGTGAAGAGCAGAAGCGAGCTTAGGAGAAGTAGGGTATATAAAGGCAAAACCCACATCCCAGTTAGTAATTTAATAACTATGAATTTGTTTCTTACTGTGCCCATACCCCATTTAGCAATCTGTGAGCAAGTGAAATTTTCCAGAAGCAGAAATTAGCCGTTAGTGAAGCATACATCCTGTGTTTTCCTTCTTATTTTTCTTGGTTCCCCATTGTTCTTTATAGTTACAGTTTAACTCCTAGTTCAACTCTAGGTCAGTTACAACATGGTGGCCAGTTGTAAGATGGAGTCTGTTCTGTCTGTGTCCTGTATCAGGGCAAGTAATAAAAGCCTTATTACAGGAAATTATTCTTCGATTTGGACTTCTTCACAGCCTCCAAAGTGACAATGGAACAACTTTTAAAGCAGCTGTTACTCAGGGAGTACCTAAGGCCTTAGGCATAAAGTATCTTCTCCATTCTGCATGGAGCCCTCAAACCTCAGGGAAGGTGGAGAAGGATAGTGATATCTTAAAGAGACATTTAAGAAAACTCACTCAGGAGACTCACTGCGCTTGGCCCAAAGTGCTTCCTTTGGTTCTACTCAGAATCAGAAATACCCCAGGAGCACTAGGGCTCAACCCATTTGAGCTCCTATATGGAAGTTTCCTGGAAGAGAGGGAGCATTGATCAGCATTTGACCCCTTGCCCTAATATCCAGAAGACTCCTGAGTTTCAGATCCCCAGAGGGGGCTAGCAAAGGCCAACCACTGGGGCACTAGTTAACCTGATCTCTTCAGGGAAGTCTCAATCCAGAAAGCCCAGGAGACTGAGCTAGACATCTAGTCATCTACTTGAGATCAAATAATCCCAGACTGAGAGACCTGCTAACAAAATTCAGATGGACAATGAACTTCTGCCCCCAATGTGTACAGAGACAACTTCAATGAACATAATTTCAATTTTTCATTAAGACTCTTTATTTTTTTTATCTCTATTTGTGTGCCATCTGGAAAAGTTGATTGGTTCATGGACATATAACCATACTAGCTTTTTTTTTTTTTTTGTCTTTGTTGGGTTTTGTGTTTTTTTTTTTTTTTTTTTTTTTTTTTTTTTTTTTTTTTCTGTTCTTTTTCTCTTTTCCTCTTTTTTCTTTTTCCCTTTTTTTTTCTCGCTATACTCCATTCATTCTGAGTATTTTCTTCGATGTAAATGTTTATCCTTGTCCTACCTGCTGAGGGTTGGGATTTTGATCAGTATATTTAGTATTTGAATTGTATTGTGCCCCAGTTGCAAAAATTTCCTGTACTTGCTTCTTCCCTTTCTCATGGTATCTCCAAATTCTATTAATATTTCTTTCATCCTTCCTCTACTTTGATACCTCTGTCTCTTCTCGCTCTGGGGTTTTATCCCCCCTCAGCAAATCCTTCACCTCCTCTTTCTCTTTGTTCATGCTCCGATATTGCAACTTCCTCTCTTAACCTCCTCTTGCCTTCCCTTCTCTCTCAAGCTTCTAATTAGTTTATACCATTCAACACACCATTATTAACGCTGTGTAACCATTACTGCTGTAAATGCCAAACTCAATAACTTTGTATGGTTTGAAGTACGACATATGTGATGGTTAAATACTATTTTCACCAAAAGTAATGGATAACAATACCATTCTTTTCATAGGTGGAATTTAACATTGTAATCGTTAAATCATTGGTACTAAATAATCAATTTAGTACCATTTATTTTATGCATCGGTTGTTCATACTGATGATCTCCTATTAGCTCATGAAGAACTGGAAATCTTAAGGGACACCAAGAGTTCACAGGTTAGGGATTTGGCTTCTGAATTCAACCTTCCTGACAATACCCCAACCCAAGTAAGGGATAGGACAAAACCCCCAATCCAACAGCAAAGACCCAAAGAGAAGCAACCAGATAAGAGATCTCAGGACAAGAATTCACTTCAATTTAAGGAACAAGAAGCCTTCACAAGGATCCCACCCCACATCCATGCATGTCCAAGATTCTGGCTCCACCCCAGCAGGTGTGCCAGACACCTCCAAGGACCCCACACCCAGACACCACACAACCATGACACACACTTCCCAGGTACAGATATGTTGTGCCCATCCCACCACCAAGGGTTCAAGATCCCAGTGTAGCATATAGATTGGTCCATTCTGGCCTACCCCACACCTCTGGAACCCTAGGACCCAGGGACACACCCCCACTGCTTAGCTTCAGTAATGCAGCGGGCTGCCCAACAACCCTGCGAGGTGACAAACCCAAGTCCTGGATCCTAGATCCAAAAGGTGCAACAAAATGAAACAGCTTTCTGAAAGAAGGAGGCAGTCATCAGAGAGGTGATGTCTGACCTGATCCTTGACCTGTAAGGAAGAAGAACCCAGATACTTATCTTGCTTCCACACAGGGAACCCCAATTCAAAGATCCAGAAGAAGCTTTTCAAAGATGAAGAATCAAACTAGAAGAGGTTCACCTCAAACCCACAACCTCCCTATCAAGGAGCCCACGCCCCAGGAAGTGGGATGAAAATCTAGAACAATTTATCAACAATCATATAACTAAAAGGAACAATGAACTAAAAGAAGATTTAATTAATAGACTAAGTGAGAAAACTCAAGAAATAAAAAACTCTATTATCAAAGAAATAGTTATACTAGAAAAAGAAGTAATAGAGCTAAAATCACATCATATCAGAGGAATCATGGAAGAATTTAATAATAGACTAACTTCTATAGAAAACAGAACTGCAGCTCTTGAAGAAAGAAATTCTGACAATGTGGACAGGCTAAGTAAGCTTGAGCAAATGGATGAGAAATAAGAAAAAAACCTCACAGAACATGAGCAGAATTTTCAAAATGTCTGGGATGAAATTACAAGAAACAATGTAAGAGTAATTGGGATATAAGAAGAAACTGAAATGCAAACCAATGGCATAAGGAACATTATCAATGAAATAGTTAAAGAAAAATTTTCCCATTTAAAAGTAGTCAGGTTCTCTCCTCCAGCCACCAAGGGAAAGAAGGCCAAGGGGAAGAAGGTGGCCCTGTCGTCAGTAAACAAGATGCCAAGAAGGTGATAAACCTTCCTTTTTGAGAAGAGGTCCAAGAATTTTGGCATCAGACAGGACATCCAGCCCAAAAGAGACCTCACCTATTTTGTGAAATGGCCCCACTACATCTGGCTCCAGCAGCAATGGGCTATACTCTACAAGCGGCTGAAAGTGCCACCTGCAATTAACCCATTCACCCAAGACTTGGACCGCCAAACAGTCATCCAGCTGCTTAAGCTC
Organism: Aplodontia rufa; assembly: GCA_004027875.1. Taxonomy (NCBI): domain Eukaryota; kingdom Metazoa; phylum Chordata; class Mammalia; order Rodentia; family Aplodontiidae; genus Aplodontia; species Aplodontia rufa. Next base: position 4,451 of record PVKS010004834.1, read on the forward strand.
ACCCACAGGTACAGACCAGAGACAAAGCAGGAGAAAAAGCAGAGACTGTTGGCCCGAGCTAAGAAGAAAGCTGCTGATAAAGGGGATGTCCCTACTAAGAGACCACCAGTCCTTCAAGCAGGGGTCAACACTGTCACCACTTTGGTGGAGAACAAGAAGTCTCAGCTGGTAGTGATTGCACATGGTGTGGATCCCATTGAGCTGGTTATCTTCCTGCCTGCTCTGTGTCATGAGATGGGAGTCCCATACTGCCTCATCAAGGGGAAGGCTAGGCTGGGATGTCTGGTTCACAGGAAGGCTTGCATCACTGTTGCCTTCACACAGGTTAACTTGGAAGACAAAGGAGCTCTGGCTAAGCTGGTGGAAGCTATCAGGACCAACTACAATGACAGATATGATGATATACAATTTCACTGGGAAGGCAATGTCCTGGGTCCAAAATCTGTGGCTCACATTGTCAAGCTGGAAAAGGCCAAGGCTAAGGAACTTGCCACTAAACTGGGATAAATGTACAATGTACACTGTTCACTTTTCTGTACATAAAAATAAATTGTCCTTTAGTGAAAAAAAAATAAAAATAGAGTAAGATATGTTCATCCAGGAAGCTTATAGGACACCCAATAGGCCTAATCAAATAAGAAGCTCTCCAAGACACATCATATTCAAAATTTACATTAGGGAAATCAAGGAAAGAATATCAAAAGCTGCAGGGGAGAAACGCCAGCCGTATCACATTCAGAAGCAAATCAATAAGGATCACCTCTGACTTTTCAGCCCAGATTCTGGAAGCAAGAAGATCTTGGAAGGAGATCTTTGGATGTATGAATGACCATAACATGCAGCCAAGAATACTATACCCAGCAAAACTCAGCTTCAAATTTGATAGGGAAATAAGAACTTTTCATGATAAGATCATATTTGTAGCATTTGTGAACAGAACCAGCATTACAAAGAATCCTCAAACATAAACTTAAGATAGAAGAACAAGAAAACACTCCTCAAAACTCACAAACAGAGGAAATTCAATAAATGTACATGCTAACAATCAATAGACCACCAAGATAGCACAGAACTTATCAATAAAATACAATCACTGTGAACTACAACCACACAACTATTCTAACACTGAACGTGAATGGTCTTAATGCACCAATCAAAAGACACGGATTAGCAAATTGAATAAAAAACAAAATCCAACAGTATGCTGCTTACAAGAGACCCACCTTATAGCCAATGATATCCACAGATTGAGGGTGAAAGGATGGAAAAAAATCTATGTGTACAACCCAAGAAATCAAGCTGTTGTTGCAATACTTATATCTGACAAAGTAGATTTCAAATAAAAACTAATCAGCAGAGACAAAAAAGGCCATTACATCCTAGTAATGGGAACAATACAACAGGAAGATATAATCATAGTAAGCATGAATGCTCCCAAATATGTGAAAAAATTACCCCATTACATAAAATCACTTATGGACCTGAACAAAATAATACTGGGAAACTCTAACACTCTTCTACAACCAATAGATAGATCATCAAAGCAAAAAAACAATAAAGAGATTGCCAGCCTAAACAACTCCACAAATCAAATATACTTACCAGATATCTATAGAATATTTCACCCCAAATTGGCTGAATTACCTTCTCAGGAGCACATGGATCCTTCTCCAAAATAGATCATATTCTAGTTCACAAAGGAAATCTCAGCAAATATAAAAAAGTAGATATTATTCCATGTATCTGTCAGACCATGATGCCCTAGCAATTAACAGCAAAAATTATAACAGAAAACACAAGTATACATGGAGATTGAATAATACCCTATTAAAAAAAAGAATGGATCCAAGAAGATATGAGAGCAGAAATCAAGAAATTCTTGAAAGAGAATGAGAATGAAGACATAACATATCGAAACCTCTGAGACAATATGAAAGCATTCTTAAGGGGAAAACTTATAGCACTGAGTGCCTACATTAAAAATGAGGAGAAATCCCAAATAAATAAACTCATGCTCCTCCTCAAATCTCTACAAAAAGAAGAACAATCTCATCCCAAACCTAGCAGAAAACAGGAAATAATCAAAATTAGACCTGAAATCAATGAAATTGAGAACAAAAAAATAATAAAAAGAATTGATGAATCAAAGAGCTGGTTCTTCAAAAAACAATAAAAATGACAGACCCCTAGCTAATCTCACTAGAAAGAGGGAAATGAAGCAAATCAACAAAATTACCAGTGAAAAGGGGATGATCACTATTGATCATATGGAAACCAAACACATTACCAGAACATATTTTGAAAAAGTATACTCCTCTAAATTAGATAATCTGGAAAACATGAACAAAATTCTAGACACATACAATATCCACAAATTGACACAGGATATTGTAATTGAAATCCTAAACAACCCAATAACAGGCACTGAAATCCATATAGCAGTTAAAAGCCTTCCAAAGAAGAAAAGCCCAGGACCTGTTGGATTCTCCACTGAGTTTTACCACACCTATGAAGTGGAGCTAACATTTCTGCTTATTAAGCTATTCCAAGAAATTTTGAAAAGGAGGGAACTCTCCCAAACACTTTTGTGAGGCAACCATAACTCTGACTCCAAAATTCAACAACGATGCATCAGAAAAAAATATAAATTAAAAAAAGAAAGAAAAGAAAATGGCACACCAATATCCCTGATGAACATCAATGTAAAACTTCTTAAAGTGGAGCTAACATTTCTGCTTATTAAGCTATTCCAAGAAATTTTGAAAAGGAGGGAACTCTCCCAAACACTTTTGTGAGGCTACTATAACTCTGATTCCAAAATTCAACAACGATGCATCAGAAAAAAAATATAAATAAAAAAAGAAAGAAAAGAAAACAGCACACCAATATCCCTGATGAACATCAATGTAAAACTTCTTAATAAGGTTGTAGCAAACTGCATTCAAAAGCACATCAAGAATATAATTCACGGGGCTGGAGCAGTGGCTCAGTGGTTTCGGTGCTTGCCTGGCAAGCACGAGGACCCAGGTTCAAACCCCAGCACCACGTACACAACTGAGTGTTGGAGCAACTAAGGCCATGTGAAAAATGAAATAAAAAAGTTGTTTCTCTCTTTCTCTGTCTCTCTCACTGTCCCTCTCTCTTAAAAAAAAAAAAAAAAAAAAAAAAAAAGAAGGTAATTCACCACAATCAAGTGGTCTTCATTCCAGGTACGCAAGGCTGGTTCAACATATGCAAATCAATAAACGTGATTCATCAGTTAAACAGAATTAAGGAAAAAAACCATATGATCATCTCAATCGATGCAGAAAAGACATTTGATAAAATTCAGCACCCATTTATGCTCAAAACTCTAGAGAAGATAGGGATCAAAGGAACTTATCTTAACTATGTAAAGGTCATGTATGACAAACTCTCAGGTAGTATAATACTAAATGGAAAAAAGCTGAAAGCATTTCCACTAAACTCAGGAACAAGACAAAGCTGTCTACTGTTACCACTATTATTCAAAATAATTCTAGCTGGAGCAATCAGGCAAGAGAAGGAAATCAAAGAGATAAAAATAGAAAGAGAAGAAGTCAAACTATCCCTTTTTGCTGATGACATGGTGTTATATCTGGAAGATCCAAAATAAACTTCACTAGAAAACTGGTTGAGCTTATAAACAGATTTGGCAAAGTGGCAGGATACAAGATCTACATCCATAAATCAATAGCTTTCCTATACACTAACAATATTAGGGCAGAAGAAGAAATCAGGAAATTGGTCCCATTCACAATAGCCTCAAAAAGAATAAAATACTTGGTAATTAATCTAACAGAGGAAGTGAAAGACCTCTACAAGGAAAATTATTGAATGTTGAAGAAAGAAATTGAAGAAGACCTGAGAAAATGGAAAGACATTCCATGTCATAGGCAGAATTAATATAATTAAAATGGCCATTCTGTCAAAAGCACTATACAGGTTCAATGCAATCCCCATCAAGATACCACTATCATTTTTTACAGATGTAGAAAAGCAATTCTCAAATTCATTTGGAACGAGAAACCCAGAATAACCAAAGCACTACTAAACAAGAAAGAAGAAACAGGTGGATTCACAATACCAGATCTAAAACTATACAATAGAGCTGTAGTAACAAAAACAGTATGATACTGGTATCAAAATAGGAATGAAGACCAATGGAATAGAATATAAGACTCTGAGACCACCTCACAAATCTTTAAACATCTGATCTTTGACAAAGGGGGTCAAGTAAAACATGGAGCAAAGATAGCCTATTCAACTAATGGTGCTAGAATAACTGGACAGTCAATTACAGGATAGATAAAGTAGCTATGAATTAAACCAGCTACCACATAACTGCTAGAAAAAAAAATTAGGACCAACATTCAAGCATTTGGGAGCAGGCATAGACTTTCTTAACAAAACTCCTAAAGCAAAAGAATTAAAGTAAAAAATCAATGAGTGCGATGCAATTAAACTAAAAAGATTTTGATCAGCCAAGGAATTGGGCAAATCTTCAAGAGACAACCTACAGAATGGGAGATAATCATGGCCTGTGATTCCACCAACCAGAGGCTAATTTCCAAAATTACAAACAATTCAATCAATAAATAGGCCAAAGAGCTAAATAGCTATTCCTGTACTGGGTATTTTCCCCGAGGAGTTAGAATCAGCACATTACAGCAACACAGCAAAATCTATGTTCATAGAAGCTTAATTTACAATTGCTAAATTATGGAACCAAACCAGATGACCCTCACTGGATGAATGGATCAAAAAATTATATATATAATACACACACGCACACATACACACACACACAATGGAATTCTACTCAGCAATTAGAAGCAATGATATTTCAGCTTTTGAAGGTAAATAAATGACAATGGAAGAAATCATGCTCAGAGAAGTTAGCCAAACTCAGGGAGTCAAGGGTTGAATGTTTTCACACATTTGTAGAGAGGGTGGAGCTAAACCCAGGCCTTTATGAAAGGTAGTCAATTTCATGTATTAGACCCAGCAAAGGCATACCGACACATAATCTAGGGCAACCATAGATATGTAGCAGGGGGCGGAGACACAGGATTGGTGGGGGAGGGTCAAAGAAGGGAGATAGGGAGTGATCTAGAGAGACAATCAACAATGTAGCATACTCTTTACCTCCTTAAGAATCCAATAATATTCATGCAATCATTTCATTCAGAAAATTCACAATATAAGCATTTATATCACTTGTAGGGGTGAAATATAGAAGAATCAGGAGACTGTTGTATGGGTGATATTGGGGTTATTCTGGTAAGAACATATACATATGATATTGTTACTTTATATGTATTTATGATTGAACAATAACTCAACTCCTTAATAAAAATAAATAAACAAAAATTTAAAACGTAAGACCACTGGAGGAAAAAAATATTTTCAAAACCCAAAACTGAAGCTTCAATATCTCTTAAGAACACCTCATAAGTACAACATTTTCTTTCTGCCATTTTCTATTGACCAAAGAAAGTCACAAGGCTAGCCCACACCCAAGGGATAAAGAAGAGATTCCACATGTGGGGGAGGAGCCCTAAAGTCACATCTCAAAGGGGCAAGAAGGATGGAAAAAAGCAATCTGCTACAATGATGACTTCGGGAATGTAATGGAAACTACTTTGGGAGAAAAGTTGGTGAAACAGAAGAAGAAACAGGATTGATAGAGATGTGACCTCACTTCCTTGAGAATGTTAATGTATTGAAGATTGAACCAAAGTCTGCGTGTGCAGCTCAGGAACAATCTACACCTCAGATGAAGAGAACCTTCATGTGAAACAAAATCTCAGAAGAGGAAAAGAACCCAAATATCATGGAAAGTCTGAAGATAACCTCAATCTATCTTTTCTTCCATTTCTGCCCTATCATTGGGCTTCAGAAAAGTGGAGAGGACACAAAATGCTCTTCCCTGACTCTGTGGTTTAGTGGTTTAAAAGAGCAGTCAACAACTCCTTCACAATTGGAAAATGGCCACCTGTGTCCACTTCAGGTAAAATACTGTCAGCTATGAATGGGTCATCCAAAAAAAAAAAAAAAAAGGGAAAAGGCATGAAACACAGTGAATATACTAGAAGAAAATAGATCAGAGAGTGTGAAGAGACACCAAGAAATGCTTCCTATGTAGAACAGGTTCACAAACATAGGTTGTGAGTGATCTGTGCACTTAACAGACCAGACATCTTTGGATCTTTCCACATGTCAGAATTTACTGAAGAACAGTAAACTGGCAAGTATATCATATTTATCAGCTTTAATACACTGAAAATACTTGTGGTTCACTCAGTGCGATGATAAGTTCCTTTATTTTCTGATCTCAATGTCTAATATTTATAGCACTCAAATCACATTTCATACTTTATATGATTTTATATATATATAATATATGTATAATAAAAAGGTGGAAAAAGGATTAAGATAGCCACAGGGTTTCAAGATGCTATGCCAACAGCAAAGGCAAAGAGAGGATATGAATACAATGAGTCACACTGTAGGTGGTCAGACGGGAGTTTTAAGGAACTAATTCCATAGAGTGGAGGTGAATGCCAGCAGTTTCCAAGTGGCAGCTTGTCCCCATGTGCAGGAGGAACTGGGCTGAGCTGAGTCCTGGGACAGAGTGGAGGCTCTTCCCTGTGAATTTTTCCAGGCAAGCCTCCTGATGAGTGCCAGGTGATGGAATCAGTGTGCCACTCCACATAGGCTTCGGGTGCTCCTTCTTTTATGGGTCTTAAGTGAGGAGGTTATACCTGGTGAGGTTGCTAAGCTCCAGGTTCTGTCTGGTGTTCTGACATGATTTGATATGCCCAAGTATCCAGGTACTCCTGATTTAATTGAATAAGTTGGCACAAATAAATTCTTTCTCAATGTGTGCCTTATGGTTTTGCTGGACATCCGGTGGCTGTTACTCATCTCAACAAGCTGTAGAGTCATTCTGCCCTGGCACTTGCACTCAAAGGAGTAATTCATTAGCAACAACTGCTTTACAAAAGGGAGTAACTCAGAGTCAGGCATAGCCTGAGAACTGCTGTTCTATACATCCTGTAATAACTCAGCTTGGGCACAGCCTACTCTCCACAATACAGGGATCCAGCAAATAAAAAGCTCAAAGAAGATGTGATAAAATAAAAGGGGGAGATTTAAAAAGAAGGAATAGCAGGCCCTGAGAAACAATAAATTATTAAGAGCAAAAAATGAACTTTGCTTGAAAATGGAACCAGGGTCAAGGAGGGATGTTTGAAATAATGGCAGTCATTGAAATATGAAAGAAAAAGAGATTCAAATAATAATCTAGAAGCTAATAAAATAGTTGGAATATTAACCAGGGTGTGACAAATGGACAACTGTTATTTCCATCCTTCTACTTTATTGCATTTTAAAAATTTCCCAAATAGAAATAAAATGTGTCAATTTGTAAATCACCATTATTTTTTAAAAAGGAGGCCATGGAAGGTGGGGAGGTGTTGGGAAGTGATCAGAAACCATCAGCATTTCAAAAGGGAGAGGTCAGTGAGGAAGCAAGGAAATGTTGACCAAGCCTGTGAAAGCCAGAAGGAACTAGACAAATACTGTAGACTGCTTCTTCCCAGGGAGAGAAGGAAGCCTTGCAGAGGCAGGGATCACAGACCCAAGGGAGAGAAGGTGAATAACAAGGCAGAGGCGGGTAACTAGAGGGAAAGTGGCTGGGGGAAGCAACACAATTGATCAGGCAAAGAATGACTGATCTCTGTGTAACTGTCCTCTAGCTGCATTTCTGTAACCTGAGATTCATTTACTATTTTAAACGGATATTTTGGTAGGATGGTCCCTTTGGTTTTCGTTCATCTGCATATTTTTAATGAGCCATAACTCTGTTCTAGTTACTATGCTATAAACAGTGGATGTAAAGATTATTTCTATTCTCAATAACAGAAAACTTTGGAGACACAATAATAAATACAAGAAGTTATCTGTTAATAGAAGAAATGCATGCTATATGCCAAATGAAAGCTAGAGCTGCTAGGTGAAAATACATTATTGAATTATAGTCCTTGTCATATAGTACATGTTTGACATATAAATCTCATCAATTACAATTTGGGGGAAAAGCTCAAAGGCTATAGTCTCAGCAAATTTAGTGGAGTATTACAAGCTTGGAAATATTTAGAAACTGCAGCTTCTTGAAACTTCTCAATTTCCTTTTTAAGGTTGTTATAATGGTTTTCTCGAGGGTAAGATGATATCAGGGCCCTGATCCCCCAAGTAGAAGCTAAATGTTCCTCTTTTAACTATATCACCTGAAGTCATTTTATTTCTTTTGGTTGCAAAGATGGTTTTTAGCAAGCCATGTATTTGGATTTAGTGTCAGGGTCTCAGTACAACTTCCTAGTAGGTCATAATGCCATCCACCAACACTGTACGCAGGTTATGGAGCAACTAAAAATTGCATTTCACATTTGCAGTTGTGTTGTGACTGCCTAACAAGGACAAGCCTTAGGGTATGCACTGTCTGTTGTCTAATTTCTAGGAGGGTATGATCACATGACCAATGCCTTAAAAGGTAGAGAAGAGGACTGAGGTCATAAGAGTACTGCCTTGAGCTGGCCCTTAAAATAAAAGCAAAATGTTGATAAGTAAGCCCCAAGATGCAGGAGACATGAGCGTTAAAGAAATCTGGTGACAGTCTGATAGAACACTACGTGGGATGTCAGGTGTAAGCGTGACTGCAAGCAGTCAAGTCTCCAAGTCATCAGATGCACCACAAGATGCTTGCAGAACTTTCCAGCCCCCCAGATGAGAGCTGTGCCTTAGATGTGTATATCACTTGACCTTTAAGCTCACAAAGCAGATTCGATAGATGCCTGTTTCCTGGAATTTTCCTGCAAACTTTTTCATGGTCAAGATTATGTTGCTTATGTTGAAATTTTGTTCTCTGAAAATTCACGATTATGTTGAACTTTGTTCTCTGCAAATTCTTTAAAAGTCACTTCCTTACGTTCTTGCCTCAACTCAATAAATACTGTGGCGAGAGCTAAGTGGGTATAGTTGCCTTGAGAGCACTCTCCCCAGCCACCCTTGTATCCAAATTCTCTCTTTGAGTCTTAATTTCATTCAGAAGTCCCATCATCTATAGCCGTCCACTGAACCAAGGGGGCAGGCATCCCATCTCTTCAGCCCCCAGCCCCATCCACTCAACTCACCCCTAACACCTGACACCTGACACTTTGGAATCGCTATCAACCTGGTCTGGTCAAGACCTGGTCTGATCTCATGTAGTTCCTGTCTTAAAGTGCTGCTGAGAAAAATAATGGTAAGACTCTAGAAGCAAGTGCACAAAGCAAGCTCCACAGGTTTCCACCTCGTTTCTATTTGCACCTTAATACAAGTGAGAAACTCTTCAAACAAACCTTGAAATTGGTAGAGTTCAAAATTGCCACCTCGAGAATTAAAAAAATTGTGAAGTTGGAGCAATAGGATCAGTTCATTAGACTGAGAAATTTTCAGTCTCATTTAAAATCCTTCAGAATTTTCAATGATAAACTTTCAGTTCTGTGACCCATTTTTTCTTTATGTCACAATTAAGACGCCACATAAGCGTATCCATAAACATCTTTCAAAAATTAAAAATATTTGGATAATGTGGGGAAAAATTTTCAAGGAGTATTGTAAAAATCTTATTTCCTATGTATTTATTAAATTATTTTTATCTTTACTGTGTGAAAGCTGAAGTGGGTTCTAATTCTCAGTTCTAAATTTCTGATAAATCAAATGATGAAATTAGAAATTAATTTAAGTCAAAGCATTAATTATTCATTTTAAAATCCTAAAATCATTCCCTGAATTGATTATTTATGAACAAGTATAAATTTTAAAAAATATCACTGGGGGACTGAAGAAGGCCTGCTTTATGTTGCTTCCTTTTGTAAGTCATATTATACATTTATAATTTCTGGTATGGATATGATTACTAGTGAGCATTTGTATTTTTTTCTTCAATTACAGATCTATAATGGAAAGGGTAAATGCAAACATTTCACATTAAAACCTCTAGAACTTACAAATGGGAGACTTTCTGGTTTCAAACAATTTCAAATACTAAAAAAAATAGCTATATATCCCTGCCACTTGGTTTTACCTGGAAATATAACTCAATGTAATAAAAATACCTGAAACAAGGACATAGGTTACAGATCAGAAATGTTTACTCTACGATCCTGAAATGAACTTCGGATCTTTTTTTCCTCCTTCCAGGAATACAGCTGTGGTTGACCATCAGCAACCCTTGGACTCCGTATCTTATTCTTGGAGAAGCACCTCCTCCCTTCCCCTCCACACCCTCCACACACATAACTGCAAAGGAAAGCAGCCAAGACTCAGTATATTTAAGTTTTATTTGTAAATCCACATTTATTAGCTTAGAGATACCTATATTCTGTAGAGGAATTATTTTCTCTTACAATGTGTAGACTGGCCCAAAATCAGGGAAAATGTCCTTGGACTATAGCCATGGTAAAATTTTATGTAATGCTTATGAAAGCACTTACCATGTCCCCAAATTCCTATGATAAGCTTCAGCATGAAATATGATCACCACATTTAGTTTCAAAGGTCAAATCCAGCTCCTCCGATAGATAGGCAAGTACCCACAGTGCAGGACAGGACAGTTACTGTGGCTAATGACAGACAATAGGCAAGTGTGGAGAGTAACTTCTCCTGGAGAGGGGTGGTCTCTGCTCCATCCCCATCTTATTTCCACACACAGGACCAACTGGCCTAAGAGTCTTTGAACTCTACTTAAGTGATCTGCTTACTTTACTGGTTCATAAGCATCTATCTCCTTGCCCCTAAAGTTCATCCTCTTTTCTCTGACTCATGAAAATATTTTAAAATTGTGCCTGATTCTTTTTCTCGGTGATGAATGGTCTATTATGAAATTTTCTTTGGAAGTTACTTACCTCATTTACAATGTAGTGACTAGAGGCATGACAGTAAAATTCAGGATTAATAAAATTCATTTTTCATTTGAAAAACAAAGAATAGCCTTTAATGGGGAAAATAGGACAAAAATTTCCAGATGCAGTTAGCCCTCCATATCTATGGATTCTATATCCATAGACTTAATCAATTGCAGATCAAAAAAAATTTTTTTTAAATCTGTGTCTATACTGAACATATACAGGCTTTCTTTTCTTGCCATTGTTCTCTAAACAATACAGTATAACAACTATTTATATGGTGCTTACATTGTATTAGGTAATATAAATAAATAATCTAGGGATGACCTAAAGTACATGGTAAGACTGTGTAGGTTATATGCAAATACTACACCATTTTATGTAAGGGACTAAAACATCTACAGATTTGGGTATCAAAAGTTTTGATACCAAAATGTAGAAGTGGCCCTGGAACCAATCCCCCACAAACACTGAGGAGAAGTCATATGAATTAAAATTGGGATGAAGAGATCTGTCATGTGTTCTGGACTTACAAAATAATAAAAGGAAGGTCTCTTTCACTAAAACAAAAGAAGGAATATTATTTAGGAGCAATGGATAAAAAGCCAAGTAGAAATAAATATGATGCTCTTTCCTTTAAAAAAAAAATCAGCACAGCAAATGTCATTCTGACATTTCCTTTAAAAATAGATTATTTTAGCAAAGCAAAAAAAAAAGTAGTAGTTGTATATTGCAAATTGGTCAGTGTGACACAGAATGTATCAGAATTAGTGGTGAATGGGGAAATGCCAAAATGTATTCATCCAAGGGATATTGGAATGCTCCATCTTGACTGTGTTCACCTGCAGAACTCCAATTCCTCCTTCAAGTCTTAGCCCAAAGGCTGAGAAGCCAGTGTGGAAACTGCCAAAAAGCACTCAGCTCATGAATTAGAAATAATAGTTCCTGTTCCTTTGGGATCGTTTACATTTTTGCTGTTTCCTCTCCCTCCTCAAGACCGTCAAGATTTTAACTTGTTCCTCTCTGTAATCTTGGTGTCTAGCCCAGGGATTGGGCACCTATCCACTTAAATAAGCTCTGCTAAGATGCTTTCAGGAGAGCCGATTTGCATCTGTATACGTATTGAAGACTATAAAAATCAGTGAGATACTTCTACAAAAATGAATATCCTTCTACTAAATGCAGAAAAAGCCTGGAAAATATATACACAACAAACATGAGAAGACTGAATGGTGGCAGGAAGGTGGTAGACAGGATATGGATCTTGGGACCCAAGAAATAACGCCGGGATGTGTTCCCTGAGTTCTCAGATTTGATGCAGAAGAAGTCAACAACCTGTAAACAACAGAGCAAAGGGAAAGAAAATGTCCCTAGAGAGACCTGCTCTCTTGCCAGCCAAAGGACCAAAAAAGGGGTAGTCTAGGCAAGACAAAAAACAAAAATCATTCTGTTCCAACAAAGCACCACAAATAAGCTATACCCTCCTACCAGCAAGGGCCTAGTAGGGAGCCCAGACTTCCAACCTCAACAGGCTTAAAGAGGTGCCCCAGGTCCCCTGACAGGGGATTATGAGGGAAGGCTAAGTAGTGAATCAGAAATTTCATTCTCACCTGATCATAATGAAGTCTTCCCCACCATCTCAGTCCCACAGCATAAGCGGAGACCATGCCAGAGCTGTATCAGGTGCCATGCACATCCCAGCCAAGAAGGCATCAATCAAGACCTAATGCAGAGCCAAATTCCCACCCTGCTCACCTCCTCTCACCCCAGTGTCAAGGGAGGCTAAGTGGGGAACCTGGAATCCTAGCCACACCCAGTAATTTGGAGGCAGTGCCTCCAATTTCCCTGCTAGGATGCTGTCAGGAAAAAAAACCAAAACAGCTAAAGCAGAAGGCTTAAATAAGATCCATAATATTGTAACAGAACACCTAAAATATCCAGGTTTCAATTAAAAACTATTCATCAAACCAAGAAGCAAACAGTTTTTCTGAATGGAAAAAAAAAAGACAATTGATTCAAACACTATGATGACAAAGATGTTGGAATTATCTGACATCATAAAAATGCTCCAACAAGTAACTATGAAGACCCCTGAAACAGATGAAAAAGAGAAAGTCTTACTAAAGAGAGAAAAATTCTCAGTCAATAGAGGATATAAAGAAATTTCAAATGGAACCTTAGAAACAGAACATAGAATAGCTGAAATGTAAAAATCAATGTGTGGGCTCAACAGCAGAATTGATTAGACAGAGGAAAAATAAATCAGGAAACTTTCAGACAGAACAATGCAAATGACCAAATCTGGACAACGGAGAGAAAAAAGACTGAAAAAAATATAAATACAGAGCCACAGGAAACCGTGGGACCAAGACAAAACCAACGAAACTTTCAAAGTCATTACATAAAAATTTCAATTACAAATTATATTGTCTGAAGGTCTTTGTGGTTGGCTCCTGGGCAGCTGAAGACTGATTATCATATGAAGGACATTTAGAAATCTTTAGTGTACTAATATTACACCTAAGTTGGACCCGAGTAGCATGAGTAGTGTAACGCAGTTTTTGAGGGTTCACAGGTTAGAATGAAAGAGTATCATAAAGTTGTAGGGAAATTAAATTCACTGTGTCATCTGTCATATGTACACGGAAGATGTAAAGTGACTGGTGACCTGGTGACATTCCCTGCAAATCTATGGAGCTTCAAAGTGAATAGCTGAGCCCACAACAGCTCTGCAGCTGGTGAAGTCATTCTTATGCACAGAGGAAAACATTCCAACCATCTCTGTGAAAAATGTCACTTTGCTCACAAGTTCTCTAAGGTTCCACTCAGATAAGACCCAAATTGAAGAGTCTCAAAGAATCACTTTAGGGCTATTTTCAACTGCCACAAATTATCAGTGAACAGGATGGGATTTTTTTTTTTTGGTACAAAACAGTAAAATTTTCTAATAGGTAGATATACTAAACTCACAGATGTTCGAGCCATTAAATATGAAGACATACAATCACAACTTTAGAAAACCACAAGATTAACAACTTTGTTTTTGAAGAGTATACAGAAAAGGGAAAAACAGGACCTCAAAAATATTTTGATTTCCATGAATTTTTTTGGTTAAAACTAAAAACAAAGAAACTCCAAATTAATAGGAATCAAGAGCCACTTTCAAATTCTTGTAAAAATACTAATGTAACACGGACTATGCCAATCCTATTAATTAGCCTAGTGTTTTACAACACCATAAGGATTTATTACCAATAATATCATTCTAATATCTGGTCTCCAGGCAATGTTCACAGCTATTTCTCCCTTAATAGAAGTAGAAGTTTTGGGTATGGTCTGTCTTTGAACTTGAATAAGGCATACTATTCTTGCACATTAAATCTGTGTAAGACACAATAGAAGCACTCTCCTGCTGCTGTGCTGAGTCCACAAGTTTCCCTGAGATGTTTGAATCACAAAGGATTCTCAGTTCCAACTTTGCTCAACAGTTTCCAAACAATGCAATAGCGTAGAGAGAGGACTGTGTAAAATATAAGGTTCTCTCAAAAAATTTTATGGTGATTTTCTTTTCTTTTTTGAATAAAAAAAATCAGTCTTCTTGACTAAAAGTTGACAAATGTGTTTTCAACTTTAAAATGTCTGAAATTGGCTCTTTTCTTTCTTGATAGAAACTGAGTCCAGTGATGAGTTCAACATCTATGATCCGTGCTCTGTGCAACATGATCAACTCTTCAATCCACAAGGATTCATGCTTCCCATTCTACAAGGATGGAAAACAAAGAAGAAAAAAATCACCAAAGAACACTCACATCATTTTTCAAATAAGCTCTCCATCTCCCCAGCTTAAGCAGTTAATGATGTTTCAACACTCTGAAATGGCAGATGATACAAGGGTTGTTAGACATAATCCCTACACATATTTACACTTGATCTTAGCCAAAAGGCCAAGAAGCGATCCCCTACACATATTTAATTAGATGAATCACATTTAGGGGAAAAAGGATACCTGAATTACATGGTTATGTACTGCACAGATATTGCAAGAAATGTCATTGGTGCGGGGTTTTAAAAGTGGAAAACGAAGACTACACAGTATGGTAAAGAATATGGTAATTAAGCCCTAGTTCCAACCCAGGTCAGCTAAGGCAAATTATTTAACTGCTGAATCTTGATAGCCTTACCTGTATCTTCCTTCCAGGGAATTTTAAGAATCAAATGTAGCGATATGTGCAGCTGTAATACGTAAACACTAAACCTTATGAGAATATGTTGTCTAAAAGAGTTCTATAAAAAATGGACCTGGGGGAAGCTGTAAATCACAATCACGTTCTGGTGAAAGAGCAAAGTCCTCAAAGATAGGACATCAGAAAACAAATAATGGCATAGAGCCTGGCACATGGAAGCAGAGGAGGTAGCTGAACCCAGCAACATAAATGGAAACCGTAGATCCATGGGTCATGGTAAGCTTTTCTGAAAATAGCCATTGGAGAAAAGTATCCACTGGTTGGTAGGCTACGATTGTACTTTAAAAACATTCATCAGAGAAGGTACATGCACTCTTGGGACATTATTAGTTAAAAATGATAAAGACTTTGCACATGTAAAACAGACTAAAAACCTCCACTTTCCCATTAGCCTCCAATCCTCTTCTACGCAAAACTCAGTGCCCTTCTCTACTGCAAACCTCACAATTCCTCTAAAGGGAACAGCCCTGACTCGATGGTCTCTTTGACCAGTAGATTTCTGCCATCTGTCCCAACCTTCATGGGAATAGATCAAAGGTATGTGTAAAGTATCTGTTCCTTCAGGCTAACATCAACTAATCCTTAGTCATCACTTCAAAGATGGAACAGAAGGAACCAAAAAGTATGTATGATATACATTAAAATGATCCTCTGACCCAAGTTCAATATGTAGTATCTTCCAGGTACAAAGTCATTACACAAATTGACCAAATGTGTTCATCTATGATTATAGCTTTGATTGGCAGAGTTGGAAAAGGAACTTGACACTTAACTCCTGGCATTTAACCTCATTTTGGTCAATGAGATGCAAACATAAGTCCAAGGCTGCCTCCTTTTTTGTCAGGGGGTGCACAGAATAGTGACATAAAATCCAGAGAAGCAGAAGGCATTTGGCCTATGTAGGACAAAGCCACATGCTAGAGTGGGGGAGCAGAAAGATCAGGATGTTTGGATGCCTAGTGGTGCTGCTGACCCAAATAACCTCTTGGAGACTGAGTGCCACTGGACCACCTGCTACAGGAGGAGCCCCTGTCACTGGAATAAGGCTTCCGTTATCTGCTGCAGAACACAACTCTGATAACATTTAATAATGATTTCATCTCTCAAGGAATAAAGCAATAAAGAAAAGAATATTATACTTGATAGGTGTCCAACAGCCTCAACAATCTTTACCATTTACATACTCAGGTGCCCTTTAGGCATCCAACTAATCAAAGTCCAAGGAGAGTTCTGCTATTCTGTATAACTGTAAAGAATAGGGGGTAAAGTAACTTTATGAGTGCACCTAAGAGGGATTGAAAAGTAATTCTGAAAGTTTGCTTTGCTTTAGAAATAACCAAGTAAAGATCTAACTTCATTTCAACTTTAATGACTGCTTTGTAGAAAGACTACTTAGTCAGGGATGGCTAATGGGTCACTGCATTGCTTCCACTCCTGGGCCTATGGAAGAAATCACACTCTGTGTCCTCAGGACCTGCAACACCTATTGACAAATATTTAATAAAGAAATGAATGACTGTAAAAAGGAAGTGACTGACAAATGAGTGAACACAACGTTCTTTCCTGCTACCTCAGAGTGAGCCTCAAGATTCTTCTGACCACAGAACTCCAGATATCCACCACCTATCCACTGGATCTGGCATGAAAGTCAAATGCCAACCTAAGTCTAGATTTACTTTATATATCTTCAGAGGAAAAGAAAAATAATCTAGGGGGTCAGTAGTGCAACTTATTGGCAGTGTGTGTTTAGAACACGCAGGGTCCAGGGGTTGATCCCAAGCACTACAAAAATAGAAAAAGAAAAAAAAACCTCAAAAACCAAAAACACCCTAGGAAATGTGGAAAATACTTTCACCATTCAGAAACATTTAACAATTGTTAATATTTTTTGCAATCTTAATGCTTAAATCTACAATTTAGATTTCTAAAACTCTAACTATATAAAACAATATGAAACAATAGTTTCCAAACACTGGAAAGACAATACAATAAAAAAGAAGCTTTTCATAATAAAGTCATATGTAGACATTTGAAATGTCTAACCACAACATTAGGACTAATAAATAATAGTGCTGAAACTTTTGGAATTATAAATCCAGTCTTGAAATTAGAAAAAAATCATACTTCTAATAAACCTAGAAAATAGAGGTGAAGCCATATGAAGTTTGATTCCAATCTGATGCTTAGTATCTTCAGCAGACAAAGTGAACTTCTCCAAAGATATGTTATCTTAAAGGACTAAATTTAACACCATGATGCAATTTCAGAGTTCGTATACATTTGAGAGTGGTGTTTTTCTCCACAGTTATGCCTGAGGTAAGACACACATACGCACACATGCTCATATATTCAATATGTGAAGGAGATTAGCCAAGGCTACTTACCACACAGCTCTCGCTGTTATCAGGCCTGTGAGGCAAAATGAAAGCTAACGTGTCTAAGTTGTCACACTGCAAGGGAGCCTGGGATGCACTTTTGCAACTGGTTAGCACAATGAAGAAGTGAGTTGGAATCAGAATTTCTTGATTACGGATGACTCTGCTGTTTCTGTAAAAGATGCCAATATTCACTTTCAGAAAGAAAGAACTATCTTCTTTTTAATCAACACTTCAATAGAACATATTCTTTCTTATTTTTTTTAAAAAAGGAGAGAGAGAGAGAGAGAATCAATTGTTCTATTTAGTTTTTTATCTGGTTTTTGTTTCTCTGATACTTAGTTGTGTACATGATGCTGGGATTTGAACCTGGATCCTTGCGCATGCCAGGTAAGTACCCTAACCGCTGAGCCATCATTCCAGCCCCTAGAACATGTTCTTAATATAACATATCTACAACTCAAATTCAGTCAATTTATTAATGAGACGTAAGGTAATTCCAGTGCCTGAACATATTCTGTTAGATTGAGACTAATACATAAAAGACCCAAATAATTACCTTCTATTGAAATTCAAACTATTTTTCAGTTCTACCTAAAGTTGCTTGAACTGAGACACTAAAGAAAAGGAAAACATTTTTGATCACCTACCACCAAGATGCTACTTCATTACTGACAGTCCTCAATAGGCCATGCAGTTATGGATAAATAGAGGACAGAAAGAGAACAGAAGAGAGGGATTCTTTTACGCCAATTCCTTCAGAGATGACATGTTGTTGTGAATTCTCCTTTGTTTTAACTGGATTTTCTTTCCTACCCTAAAATTTAATTTTAATTGTTAAACAATATAGCCTATTATTAAATAAAAGATGTCTTAAGCAATACCTTCCTCTTATGATTTTCCCGTTTCCATTTCTTTTTCTTTTTGCAGTGCTGGGGATCAATATTTCCATTGGTTTTAAAATTCTGTTTTTGTTTTTTTAGCATCTTTGACAATTTAAGGTAGTGGGATGATCATTTTCAAATATGATCTTACATGGAATCATAACATAGAAAATAGCTGAGAACACAGTGCTCTGACTGATGCAGTGAGTGGAAGCTATGAAGGCCTCTTCTTTCCCTCTCTACTGCAATGCCCTATGGGGTAGCTTCCTGGGGCTTTTATGCATCAAGCAATACAGTAAAAAAAAAATTGCAATGTTGCAGACTGATGTGATCCCAGCAGTATGTGGGTAAACGGTAAACCCTCGGTCAGCCTGGAAGGTAGGAAAGTTCTCCATGAGGGGCCAAATCTCAGTGGGGTCCTCAGTCTTGTCTTGTGGTCTCAATAGCAAAAGTACTTCCAAAAATCTTGTAATTATTTCTTTAATAGAGATTAACCAGCTGGGGATCAGTGGCAAAGCCCTGGGTTTGACCCCTAGTACTGAAAAAGAAAAAAAAAAGACCAACCAGTTTCTAAAATGTTCTCCCCTTTCATTTTATGAAAGCAGGACCACTTACTGGTTTCCTCAAATTGTTGCTTATCACTGCCCTCCAGCCAGAGTTGCTTAAGAGCTGTGACACTAACCCAAGGCCACCAGACTTGAGGTACTATAGTTCTACCCCCCTGCTCATTCCTTGACTCAGGATATCTGTAGCCATGCTGTATCGTTCTTCATCTTCTGCTAGGAGTCGGTTAAGGTGGTGTCTTGATATTTTACCACAGAGATCTTAAACACTTGAGTTCAGCATTTAAAATGAGCTCAGTCACTACTGCTTTAAAGCAAAAAGAGAGAGAAATATCAGTTCTCTCATCTAAAAAATATTTTACTGAATGCTGAGCAACATATGAAATTAGATTCTAAGAGCTTCCAGTGCAGTCAGAAAAGCCTTGTGAGTAGATGTGAACTGTACTGGAAAGAAAAGATTCTGTCACCTCCCTCAGACAGAATCCCCTCTGACAGCTATTTTCAAGGCAATAACATTTGGTCTTACTGCTTCAGAGTCTCTGTGGAGTCATAAAGTCCATCAAAATCAGAATCGAACACAGGACCGCTGACAACGTTGACACCATTCCTTTCTTCAGCATACCTTCGCAGGAGGGTGTCGTGAAAGTAGCGCCATATGACTGAAACGAGGAAGGCAGTATGGTTTCAAGAGCATCGTGTGCCACGCTGCTGTGTGAATCAGTTCACGTCATGACTCAAAATGAGCATTTGTAATAAGTGGAGGTAAAGTCAAGTCTTAAATGTGAGGTCTAAAATCCATTGTTTGGCTTTGGCAAATGCTGAATTCAACTGTATTTCAGGCATCCCTGAATGAGTGCATTATAATGAATCATTAGGATTATATATCACGGTTACACATAACACCACAAGCACAAAGTAAATTGTTCAGATCTATTATTAATATCTGAATTTTCCCTTTGAAATATTCACAAGTGTTATAGATCTAAATTAGAATAAAAATCTCCATATGTACTCTATATTTTGATATTCCACACATCAGTTTACTCCTGCACATTTACTCCTGTAGGAGTCAAGTGCTACAGTAGTTAATGAATAGTTAATGATGATGCGTATTCATTTAAAAAACACAAACAAATACCGAGAACTTCCAAATAGATAAAGAGGGAAGCAGATTAAAAATTAACATTAAGTATTAGTTGATTACATTAGGTAATTAACTTTAGAAAGAACTTTATATACTTTTTCACCAAAAAGCTTATAAACATTTAAATATAAAGCAGAATAGACAAGAATAAATCATAATTCTACTATTGAATGTTGAATTTTTTTAAGTCCTAGCATTCTTAAAGTCAAACAAACCTTTAATGATGTATTTGATATTTACTCATTTAATTTAAACCATAAATCCCATTACATACAGACTATACCTTTATGTGCTGATTTTATAAAATATAAATCTTTTTACCTTGAAAGCTCTGGTACATTGGCACTATGTTAGTAGTTAGCAAAGCTTCAGAATTTATTTGATTTGACTCTTTATTTAATTCTACAAAGAAGAAAAGACAAGTTTTTTATTCTTCACAGATACCATTTGAAATTGCAGTTTCTCATACTGGGTGGCATTTTTTACACATTAGCTCAGAATCATCTTAAAGCTGTAAAACTCTCCTAGTTACTGATTGAAGGGAACATGCAACGTATTTGGTCAAGTCCCTTAAAAACAAAACAAAGAACGAGTATTTAAAATGATTCCTTTTTCAAGATGAATTTATCCAAAACACAAAAACTTACTAAAAGACCCTAAAATTAAACACACACTTTATTTCAACTAAAGCGAATCGTGTTTACAATCTTCTTTCCTTAAACATTTTCATAGTCAAAGGAAAATAAAGATGCTCACTTCATAACAACACCTACTACTCAGAAAAAAACACCACAGGTTGCTTCCTGGGCTGTGGGCCTCAATAGCAGGACAAGAGCGCCTTGTGTGAGCCTGAGGCTTGGCCCTGATCACTTTATAAGGCAAGAGCCAGGGAGCTGCCTGCAGACCCTCTGGGGCCTGGACTAGACACGGAGGATGTTTGGGCACCTGGAACCTTCTGAGTTTTGCCTTTTAAGGTTGTCCTTAAAATGTATTCTTAACATACTAATGTGGCACTTCAAAAAATAGAGCAGTTCAGTTCAAGAAGTCCATTCCCTGGGGGCTCTGCAGCAGTGAATAAGCAGGCAGACTGGAAGTCTCCACCTTTACCTAATTCTTGTGACAAAGGAAGTCTCCACCTTTACCTAATTCTTTGACAAATCACACTTTCTTTTCAAACGATGAAGTTATAGCTCCTTCCTAAGAACCCCCTAGGCCTCTTTTCAATGTCCATTGCCCCAAAATATATGAAAGATTTCTTTTCACTAATTTATTTGTTTTGTTTATTTATGTGCTGGGGATCAAACCCAGGGCATTGCACATGCTAGATGAGGGCTCTAACACTGAGCTACAACCTCAGCCCTGTATGAAAAAATTAATAAACAAGAAGATAAAAGAAAGCATGGGAAAGAAAGGGAAGAAGATACTTACGTGGTGGGGCAAGGAACCCATAACTCAGTTTAGCGTTATTTTTATAAAAGGAACATTTGTGGACAGGATTAAGAGAAACCCGGAAGTCCTTGTAGAGACAGTTTGAAAAGTCATCTGTGGAGAAACTGTCCTGAAGAATAAAAGAAAAAGAACTGTCAGGTATCAGGCAGTCTAGAGAAGGAAGCTAAACAGAAGAGAACTGCGCTATTTTGTCAGTTCACATCCTTTACCATTTTCCATTTTTCTGCTGGTGTATTCATCTTTTTTCTAATTGAAGTGCAAAGATGGTTTACAATATTAAGGATATTGTTTGTCATTAGATGTGCAAATCTCTTTTCTGTTGTGCTCACTTGTTTATGAAGCTTTTATCTACACAATTTTAGAGATTTGAGTCTGTCTTCCAAATCCAACTACGCAGCCAAAACTGCTGGAAGAAGAGAGGAGGGCCAGCAAAGAGCAATGTAGGAACCCTAGGAGCAGTGACAGCTGAATTCACACAGACTTAATTATATCAGAAAACTGAAGATTCAAACTGAACCAAACACAACCATAATTATGGTACTAAACAACACTAAATAGGATGGGGTGCCCACAAAACAGGATAATTGTTGTATATTCAAAAAAAGTGATTAAAGAAAAATTTTGAAAATTAAAAAAATGTTCAAGGTGCTTTACATAAATACTGAAAATGTGCATATAATGTTTATCACGTGTACCCACATGCCCTGTCTTTTTAATTATCTACCTCACTATCAGCAATACTTTTGTTTATTAAATCCAACAGCTCCTCTCAATGAAGCTCTTTAAATCCCTTTTCTATCCCTTATGAGCATCCTATAGCTGGTGTCTGAAAGTCTGGTCAGTCTAGTTTAGAATTAATACCAGGTAAGATCTCCTCCTTTGTTCTCTTTCTAAGACTCTCTCCTTTACCATTCTGTTTCCACCACAGCACTTGGGGGCTAGAGCCAGGGACAATGGTGGTCTTTTTCTGGGATATTTGTCTTCACTCCTTTCGGTGATGGTGGGAGCAGGGAGAGGTGGCCAGCATCTCCTGCACTGGGCTGGCACCTTCCCCTCCAGATGGCATAGGCAGTAAGAACACTGAACTTTCACAGCCTCCCCATCAGTGAGGACCCCCCACAATTTGGGGCGTTGAGGGAAACACTTATGCTCACATGGCTCTGTATTTAGAAATGAATAACTATGATAGACTGTAAAATTGACTTCACGAAATCATAAATCAGAATCACCAACTATCAAAACCAGAGGGAAACAAAGAAAAGGAGAAGCTTTGCTTATTTCACAGACATCTGTTCTAAATGAGTTCAGTCACATAGCTAGTTAGTGGCAGAACTGGAACTGAAACCTAATTTATATGACTTCCTGTTCAGTGTTTCCCTCATTTGGGAAAAGATTATAGAGATGAACAGTGAGAAACTACGCTTTCAATGTTTTACTTAATAATTTGAAATAGCTACACATAGTGAAAGAGGGGACAAATACTTGCATTTCTGTCGACGGTATAGGATGTCCAGAGGGGCATGAGGATGTCATGGCTGTATCCACTCACAAACTGGTGCTGGTAAAGAAGACAGACACTGTAGTTCTTCTGAAGAACTCTGGGTCTTCCATATGGTAAAGTGCCAAGGTCAATATTCTCCTCTGGGGTCATGGAAGGAAAATGAGATCACTGTTTAAATGTAACTTGTGTGCATTATATGATAACATGTAATGATATAGTCATCTAACCCTTTCATCTACTTAAGCACGTTGAAAATTAAAACAACAACTAATTACTAGGAGCAGAACCATAAATAATTAATAAATGCGGTCCATGCATGTTTGCCTACAAAGATACTAAAAGATTAATGTATTATCCAAGTATCACAAGAGGATACTACATGGAATTGCTAGGAATTCCTGTTAGTTAGGACTTATTATAGTACCAAAAATCTCTTAACATTATTTTAAATGTTAATTTTTAAATAGTATTTAATAACATTATTATTTAATAAAACATTATTTTAATTTCTTAACATTATTTTAATTAACTCTTTAGAACACTGCAGAAAACATATGTGGAGACTTGGAAAGAATAGGCTCAGAACTGAAATGATGAGTCTAAACTGTATGAAACTAATATAGAGATTATTCACTGCCCTTTACTAAGTGTCAAGGGCTCTGTAGAATTTGCTTACGTCATTTACTTAATTCTCACATGTCCTATACACTGATTTTGCAGATGAGGAAAGAGCAGCTTATAGGGAATAATATTTTTCTATGGACATACAGTTCCTAAGTTCATATTCAAGCTCAGACCCACTCAATGCTGAAAGTGTCATCCTTCCCCAGAATACTTTGCTACCTTTGTGATAAAAAGATGTCTCTAATTCCAATGTTTACAGAAGTGCTTTTATATAGACAAGCTCAAGTCACGATTCATGCAGAATTTATCTCTTTATTCCAGCAGGGAAAAAAAAGTGAGCCAAATAACTTAAGGACCAGAAATTGTATCAAAGTGACTGTGAACATCTAAATCACAAGTGAAAAATGTTATCAGTGGCTTGCATATTCTTAATTTTCATTCAGAAGTTATGAAAAAATAATCTTAGGTCAATTAATCAATTTTATAACCTCTTATAATTAAGAATCATATGAGATGGAAAATTAATAGGTATTTTAAATGGAAATCTGGGGGTCTACTTTAAACCTAGAAAATTCTTCAAAATTCTTCCATAGTGTTCATAAAGAGAGACTCGACTCACATATCCTGAATGGTTTATGTTACATACCATTTTTGCTGTAATATAACCCTTCTTTGCTTATGACTAATGGTCTCGACTGTCAGGCAGAGAAATCTCTATTTTCATCAAGTAGTCTTCCATCATTTCCTTTATTTTATTGGTTATTCCTAAATAATACCCCCAAAGCAATCCTCTGTGGCTCATACTATTGATAAGAAGCCTGCTTCCACATGCCAGGCCTGAGAGGAATGCATCTTACCTTCTGCTGCGGTCAGATTAAACTGTGTCTGAAAATCCACAATTGGCAGAATCTAAAAAAGTTCATGAAACTATTTTTAAGGATAGAGAGACATGTCTTAATTTTATATGCATACAAACCATACAAACTTCTACAGCTTAATTAGCACAAAACAAAGATAAAATGTACAATAGTCTGGTATACCTGGTAAGTTTTCTTTAATGGGGAGGACAAAAGAGGAGAAATAACAGATGCAGTAGTCAAAATGGTCAGCACAATACGAATGATTGAAAAATAATAATATAAACGCTGCTTTACATTATGGTCCCTGCTTTAACAGTTCTTTAGATCAGTCTAAAACAAACTGGAGGGCATAAAAGAAGCTACTCCTCCAAATGCTACCTTTACGAATGTTATCGATTTGGCTGATAACTGGACAGGTATTTTTACCTTCTTAAAACAACTATGAATAATTACTGCTTAATAGTAATTATTAAAATAGTTATAGCTTCTACAAAGATAGGAGTAAAGGAGGAGCAGTATCATGTATCTAATTTGTACCAAAATGTTACTTTTTCTCCTAAATTTGCAATAGGTTGGACTGTCTTAGAGAAGGAACACTGGGATTGGTTTACTTTGTGGCTAAAACCTCACAAGAAGGATAACAGCCTAGACTCCAGGATTCATTCAGAATGTTCAGGGGCTCATCTAGAACTCTTGCCCTCAACTCATCACAGCACCAGAGGATAAAGAGACGGAAATGCAAACCAGGAGGAGGAATACTAAATCATAAAAGTGTTTTTATGTGTCCCTAGATTTTAAAATAAGAATACGTTTACCTCCTACTCATAATTTTTAATTGCATGGCTGAATATTTCTACAGTACATGCTGTGCTAGTAAACCATACATAGTGGGCCGAACTTGTCAGCAATACCTACCGAGGGGTCACAGGAGCAGCCAAGGTTATCTTTGGGGGTTCTGGTGAAGGGACACTGCACCAGGGGGTTCACTTCTTTGGGATGACTTGGGATGTAAACAGGATTTTTCAGAATATGGTTAAGACTTCCATGAGTTCCATTATTAGGAGCTGGGGTCAACCTCAGCAAATCTGCATAATTCCAAGAATGGTAAAGAATTACTTAGAAATTTTAAAACCAACTAGTGAACCTGTGCTATGGTTTTTAAAAATCATATAAGTATGTGTATAGATAGATATGAATGAGTCCTTTATTCTTTAACTAAACTATAAAATTCTCTTGAGTTTCAGACTATTTACGATTATAGAAATAACGATATGTTATTACAGCTTTACTTCGCTGTAAAAAATTCTGAATTTTAAGGTATATAATAACTATAGTCACCATTTGTTGAATACATATTACATGCCAATATCTGTACTAATATACTTTTCCTATTTAATCCTCAAAACAAATTACTGTCCATGTTTGGTAGAATGTTTTACCCAAGGCCTAAAGGCTACTAACTTGGTAGACCAAGGATTCAAAATCCAGCTTTGCCTGAGTCTAAGACTGATGGTGGTAGTAATAATAATAATAATAACAACAACAACAACAACTTATATCATAAAGCACTTACTACATGCCAGGTACTGCCTTAAGTGTTTAGGACATATTGCCTCATTTAAAGTTTACAGGCTCCCACTGAAAGAATTAGCCTCAAGACTGTTAAAGGCTTTGTAAAATAACTAGTATTATCATCAGAATTAGGAAATAATATTCAAAATCCAATACTCCAACATGAAAGTACTGATTCAGACACAGACCAAACAAAGGATATGCCTAATGCATCATCCTTTGTGTCTACAACCTTCACACTGCCATCCACTCAACTATTACTGTTTCCAAAGGTTCCACCTGTCTTGTCCACCTTTCACTGCCTCCAATTTCTCTTCTGACTTCCCCTACTACATTGACTCAAGAGTCCTGTAATGGAACCCAGGACCTAGGTACAGAACATCCCAGTGGTGCAGCCTGGGAGAAAAATGCCCTGCACACGTTAGGAGCATTTGGGTCTGAAAGCGGAAACATAAAAAATGAGGGTCTGCCTTGCCTCACTATCATTCCCACCCAGGGGACCACCATGGGACCTACTTTTGGTAATCCTACTCCAGCTGTTCCTAGAAGTGAGGGAGCTGCCTGTTCACTTACCGCACATTAAGTTATAGACTTCAATATTTTCAAAGGAATCAACCTCAACGCCATGCTTGAAGCCAGGTCCGTAGCCAACGAAGAGTGCCTGGATTGGCCAGAAACATCCGTTAATTAGTGCAGTTCAGCCATGTATACAGTTGGTAAAAAATCCATATTATCCACATTGTACATGTATAAACTAGTAATGTTAAGATGTGGGGAAAAGGTCATGCCCAATGGACTCGGTGGGATATTGCTTTAACCCTTGTTGCTCATGTAATCTAAGGATACCAAGACTGTTTCTCTTAGTTTTTACCATAATCCTTAACTTGATGGTCAAACAGAATGGATGATGAAATCTACTTTCATCTATGAAAAGGAATATAAACATCACCCTGTCTACCTCACATGGTGCTTTAAGGATTAAATTAGATAATTACTGTAAGTATATTTTGAAAATTTAGAAGTTGTAGGTAAATATAAGATACTATCTTCTTTCAGAACATAAGTGTGATACTTTCTTATCTATTAAATTGCTGGCTTTCTTTCATTGTGGGGTAATATATTCCATGGAACATAAATATATGCAAAATATATGCAAAATATATGCAAAATAATTATTAGAAATTTCGTAGGAGATAGAAGTCACATGTCTATGAGACATGAATATAAAATATTAACAAACTTCTTTAAGAACCAAAGAAAAAGAGCTCTATGAAATGTGTCATTAATTCTCATTTAAGATATATAGTCCTATTCTGATTTTAAGTCTCAAACTTTGTTTTAGCTTTTCTTCATATTCAATGCTATTTTTTTAAGTTTAAAAGGTTTACTCACTTGCATATTTGAAAATACATTGTCAGAGCCGTGAAATCCATTTCCACAATATTTCCCTTCGAAGGGATTCCTAATTTTGACATATATGAATTAATAATGTAAACCTCATTCATAGAACATAATTAAGAGCCATGACATTATTTTCATTAATAAAAAACAGGTTAACTATTTCATTAAACTAACATAAAAGTAAATGAAACTACCTGGCTTTGAAACATCTGATTTTTCTCCTTTATACTATATTAAGAGTTGACTTGTCCATGAAATAAAAGACAGAGGTGAACAACCATTGGCATCATGACAGAAGTGGCTTGAATCCTACCTGTGGCATTAGCTAGCTGTGCCTGGATAATTTAATTACCTTCTCTAGGTTTAAATTTCTTAGGTAGGTCATTTGTAAAAACACAATGACATAAAGAAATGCTTAGAACACAGTGTTTAGAGGCACTGAGTCTTAATTCTCCTAGGAGGGTAAAAATCATCCCTCCCTTTCATATTCTTCTAAATAATGATAGCAGTTCTCTGGTAAGAGTGGAGATGGTGTCACTCTGTTGACTGGCTTCTGGCCATTGCTTACAGTTTATCTGACAAAGGGGCATTTATCATGACCGGTTTCTTTCAGCCATCAAAACAGTTAGTGAACAAGTTTCCAGATATTAAAAATATTAACCACCCAAATAATTTGCTGAATGAATCTATGCACTGAAGTTTACTGATGGATTAGTATAAGGAGAACAAAAATAAAGTGTGCAATTAAGATAGTTGCTTATTGTTATCAAGTGCTTTTAAAAACTGGTTGCTGGACTTTGAAGTATTTATTATTAGATATAACTATAACATGCAGAGATGCAATGGTAAGTGGTGGTATGTGAATATAGATCATAATAATAATCAATATGGATGTGAGAGACCAGAGCAACAGTTACTCTCCCCAGGGGACTTGTGATAATGTCTGGAGACATTTTTGGGTGTCAGAATAAGAGAAACTGGTACAACTTTCATATGGCCAGTAGAAGTCAGGGATCCTGTCTAATATCCCACAATGCTTAGGAAAGCTTCCTACATCAAAGAATCATCCATCTCAAGTTGTTTACAGATTAAGGTTGAGAAACAGCGGGTTGAAGAGAATCACGTTCATACAGTATTCACATAGCTATGTTCTTAGTGCCCAGTGGTTACCTCGAATTGCTAATAGATCAGGCTACACGGGAAATTGTCAGAACTTACAATGCAAGTTGCCACTGAGGGTCCAAATAGAATGTCAAGGGTTCGATTCTGTCACTTTTGGCAAAATGCAAACGCTTGGGTAAGAACTGTTTCAGGTAAGGTTTGAAGTGCTGGTTTGGTTCCCGGCACTGAAATTGCAAAGGGCAAGGGAAAAGCTATTATTTCCGTATTATCTAAAATGTAAACTTCTATTGAAATTCCTTTTTAACTGAATATGAATTTTTTCTCCCATTTTACCTTCTGTCCACTAAGCCACAGAAAGAAAAACAATAGTTTGACTACTTTTAAAATTTGCAAGGTGAATATTCTAGGTTAGTTGAAACTTTTATAGAACATCATAAATTATTACTACATAAAAGCCTCAGGGCTCTTGAACTGTGTCACTAGATCACACTGGATTTACAACTGATGGTCCTAATTTCAAACACCTTGCTAACTGTACGAATTTTCTTCAAGACTTAAAATGGATCAAGTACAAAATGGAGCATAGATAAGTTAGCACTATGACAAGAACATTTTAAAAAACAAGCATTAAAAAGAAGATGGGGACTAGAGGTGTAGCTCAGTGACAGAACATGTTCCTAGCATGAACAAGGCTGGGTTCAATCCCTAGTCCAAAGAAAAAACAAAACAAAAACAAAAGCCGAGAAGGAAATATCCTATAAGGCTAATAGTAATAGTACTTATGGTGGTACAGTTACAGATATTTTCGTTCTCCAATTATTTCTGATACTTTCACATAAATTTTACAATACCAATAAATAAATTTTGAAAAATTTTCAAACATAAATTATTGAGATATATCCATTAAAAGCTAAGTTTTTACATGTAGGCCCATATACTCAAAAAATTCTAACCTTATAATCTCAAGATCAGATACTGAAACTTTTCTCTAAATATGTATTACACAAAATTAATAATAACTATAAAATGTAAAAATAAGTGTACTCACAGAAAGATTTCTGGCAATGCCTTCATAATTAACTGCAGGGAAACAAACAAGAATTAACAGTTGATGATATGCTAAAATTTCAAATAAAGATAATGCAAAAGTATAAAATGTCAGGTTCAAACTCTATATTAAAATACTAAAAGTAATTTTAACCAGTTGATTTAAGTCACTGTATATCAGCTATTGAAAGGAATAGGACAGACCCGTAGGTACTGCCCTGTGATAACCACCATGAAATTGTGTCATATTGCTGAGGTAATTTCCAGAACACCTATCCACCCTTGTGTTTATCTATATTCCACTCTATCATCCTGTTTATTCATCTACCCACCCATCCAAATATTTATCTATATATCTACACATTTAATCTAGATCTAGTATGATTTCACTGTGTAAAAATAAAAACATGTGTGGCTTATATACATATAGCAAATACTTGGAAAGACACATTCCAAAGTTGACAGCAGCTGTTTCTAGACAGGGAAATTTAGGGGGATTTTGGGTAGGAAAGTGTTACTCTTTACTTTGCATATTTCAATATTTAATGATAACTGTAGAATTTCCAAATAAGAGGGGCATAGATTAGTTTTAAAAGAGAGGGCAAGTAGATTAGTTTTAAAACCAAATTTGTATTATAAGCCCATTGGATTTACTAGGGACACTTGGTGCTATATATCAATAACTATTTAGTTTTCTAAATATTCTTTTATTTCTTCTTTACATAAGTTTGAAAATATTATCCATATAAAACAACACATACTGTGTACATACGAATGTGTGTGTACACATTTTATATAGGTATACAGATAAACTAATACATAGTTTTGCTTTAATTTGGGAAATTTGGGGATCTACATGAGATAAGGTTGTGGCTAAAGCTAATTCCCAAAACATCTCTGGAGACTGCCACTGATTTTATAGTTTTTACAACAATCATATGCAGTTGTCCTTCAGTATCTGAGGGTGATTGGTTCCAGGATGTCCCATGGCTAATGAAATCTTCAGACAGATGCTCAAGTCTCTTATGCAAGATGGTGTGGTATCTGCACATAACTTACACACTTCCCCCCATAGATACTACATCATCTCTAGATTATTTATCATACCTAAGATAATTAAAAGTTCTATAAATAGTTGTTATACTATATTGTTTAGAAAATAATTGCCCCAAAATCCATAATGCTCAATACAGAAACAATTTTTTTCAAATATTTTCAATCCATAGTTGGCTGACTCCTCACATACAGAGCCCTCAGATATGAAAGCCTGCCTGTGCTACTCTTCTAAATTTAAAAAAAAAACTAGAACTTATTGTGCATATGGAGCCTGTGCTTTGTGTCACTGAGTTAATATATTTGCATAATTATTTTCCTATAATGAAATCGATTTTTCATTAAAAATGTTCAAGAGTACCCACTGAACTCCATCTCATTGCAGAGTCCAAGCCTAACCCAATTCTAATAACTCTGAAAAGCTCATTTCTCTTTCCATTTCAATGTTAATTAGACAAAAAATAAAATAAAATTTGGCATACCTATCCAAAAGTTATCAAAGAAAGTATTCAAAAAAAGTGGCAACAGAGGCAGACACAGTTACCAGATAGACTTGACATGCAAAAGAATAAATATCTTAATCACTTGGCATTTTGTATTCTACATGTGGTCAAGAAAGAATATGAAATTTCTTCTCCTTCCCTGTTTTAAAGACACATTACTTTTTGGAATGGCTTGAGTCATTATAGACTGGAACCAATTACTTATAGAATTAGTCATCTCTGCCAGTATTCCTCCTCATAATAGCACATAGCACATTACTCTAAGATGATGTAAGCTATTTTAATGAAATGTCATTAAGCATCTAAATTCTAATGAAACTGAATTTTTCCCTTACACATTTTTCTAATTACAATCTTGAACCTAATACAAGTAAAACACACACTACAACACAAAACAAATCAAGATAATCAAATTATATGCTTAATTAGCCTATGAATATTAAGTAAATAAATGGTTAGACTTACGTCCTCACATCTAGTCCCTTAAAATTTCTTTAAGTAGAAAAGAACTGTACTAGAGATTTAATCATGAAACTAATTGATTCCCTCAGTTTAGAAATATGATGATTTAGAGTAATATATTCTTTTTTTTTTTAAGAGAGAGAGAGAAAGAGAATCAATTCTATTTAGTTTTTCATGTGGCTTTTGTTGCTCAGACACTTCATTGTGTATATGTTGCTGGGGTTTGAACCCACGTACTTGTGCAAACCAGGCAAGTGCTGTAACTGCTGAGCCACCGCTCCAGCCCCTGGAGTAATGTATTCTTAGTATAACCATATTCAAAGTTATCACAGAAATATACTTACATGAATAGTATTTATCTGGGACATCAGAGGGTCTCAATCGAGCAGCAGGTCCAGAGACAACTTTAATGTTTTTAACATTCCCCAAGTATTTATTCAGATATACATACTTCTTACAACTGCCTTGTTCCATGCCTAGGAGAAAAAAAATATCACCCAATAGTTCTAACTTTAGTAAAATCTTTAATATGAAAACAAATTTTCTTTTACTTCTAGAATTCACATTTGAGTTCAATACTCCTATTAAACACCTGATAGTTAAGACAGAACTTCAGCTATATCCACCACTTTCACTTTTTTCAAAATATTTTCCCTTTCCTTTGCCCCAAATTAGTTTAGTGTTTCTTCTTATTTATGTATTTCCAATATCATTTTGTGAGTAAGAAAAAAATGTCTTGTTACCATTTTAGACAGTTATTTGCTCAAAATCACCCGCTAACACCCGAGTGCATGTGCCTTAGTCTCACTGCAGGACGGGAGCTTCTTTAGCATGGAACTTCTTAGGAATCTTTCTAAAGACAGCTTCCTAAAATTATTTGTGAAGTAAACAACAAAAACAAAAAAGAGGGGCTGGAGTGGTGGCTCAGAGTTTGCAGTGTTTGCCTGGAATGCACGAGGATACAGGTTCGAACCCCAGCACCATGATTACAAAGAAAAGCCCCAGGAAAAACTAAAGTTGATTCTGTCTTTTCTCTCCCTGCTCCCCCACTCTCTCACTGTCCTCCTCTTTAAAATAAACAAACAAACAAACAAAAAAGAATCTACTTTTTACTTTATTGTATGCATACCACTTTTCTCTCTCTTCTTTTTTTTTTTTTTTTTTTTTTGTTCAGTACTAGGGATTGAATCCAATGGCACTAAATTACACCCCTACACCCTTTTTTTTTATTTTGAGACAAGATCTTGCTAAGTTGCTTAGGACCTCACTAAGTAGCCGAGGCTGGCTTCAAATCTTGTGAGCCTCCTGCCTCAGCCTCCCAAGCCACTGGGATTATAGACATATTCCACCATATCAGGCTAGTCTGATTTTTTCTTAAAGGCTTTCCATATAAGAAAGTACATTTTCATCAACAACATTCACAGGAAATCATGAAATAAAAGTCAATTCACAGGAAATAATGAAATAAAAGTCAATCAAGTAAACTTTTTTTTATTCCATTTAACCTGAAGAGTAAATGATATAAATTCAGATTACCGTGATCTGAAATAAGGATGAGGTTCAGGCATTTATGCAAGTTCAACCCTTTCAGACCATCCATCAGCATGCCAACCATGTTGTCAACCCTCTGCAAGGCTTTGATGACCTGTGGATGGGAAGCAATCTCATGTGCTGCATTCCATACTAATGTTATTTCTATAAAATCTATCATTATTAAACAAAAAAAGCCCAGAGGATGTAATTATGATAATCTAGTTCATGTTAGTCTAAGACAGGACAAGATCAAAGAAATTAAGAACAGTAAATGACGCTAATCGTTAACAAGGGGAAGACCCAAATTCTGCATTTGGTTAATCATAAATTTGGGAATGACATTAGCTATTCTGATTAATTTTCCCTCCTGGAGATTCAAGAGCTACTCTTAGACTAGACCCAATTTCAGCCAAAGTAGTTCTAGATCAAATCTGTAGTGTTTGGCCAGAAATCACTGTATTCTTAACTACAATTTCATTTTTCACAGCTTCTTCTTGTACTTTCTGATCATTTAAATGGTCAATGTATAAATACAAGGTTTCTTAATTTTCCAAAGTATTAAAATTATTCATTAAGTGCTTCTTATATAGGTCTATGTATTTAATTTTTTAACTTGGAACACTTAAGAATCCAACACCTTACTTCCATACAATCTACATACATACTGCATACAAAAATTTCAAGGATGCAGAATGGCAAAGGGTCCTGGCAAATTGTTTTCTGGCATTTTTCTCTTCCTCTCTCCTTGAGGAAAGTTCTTGGGCAGGTTTGTGTGTTTTCTGTATTATGTCAAATTGGTTTAATCTTCATTTATAGTCATTATGTTTCACTTTAATATGAGACAAGTTCTTTCAACATAATCTTTTATTCACTCAAAGATATCCAAACAACATGAACTAGAATTTTTATATATTAAGATAAAGTGGGGTTTGAGATGCCAGTAATATTAGAATTTAACAGAGTCAATGAGTTCATAAATAATATTTGAAATATAACAGGCTGAACCTTAAATGAAGATTCATCAGAAAAGTTGGTACTTTACAAAATTATTAGTGAATCAGAAAGGGCAGCACCAATTCTAAAAGTTGTACACCTAGACAATCAATTACAAAATGAGTCTTAGAGTATTTTATAGCCAAAGGGATCTATACATGAATCTTAAGTGCCAGTGACCCACAGTGAAAGAATAAAAATCATCCTGTTACCCCAGCACCACGTACACAACAAAATGTCAGAGGAATGAAAGTTATATGAAAAACTAAATAAAAATGGCTTCTCTTTAAAAAAAAAATCATCCTGTTAGTTGTTCAAACTGTAGATAACTACATGAAAATGATCCCCTTGAACCCAACATGATAAGGCCACATGTTGGGCACTCATTTTCCCTTACTTCACCTCTAGGAAAAAGTACGTCTGCACAGCTATAGGACGGTCTCAAAGAAGGGCACAGTGGGATCACCAACTACAGTGGACTGACAGATGGGGTTGGAATTTAATGGAAAGAATAAACGGACAGAAACAAACCCAGTTGAGATCATCTTCCCCTTCATTTCACTCTCTTTTATATGAGATGATCAAAGCAGTACTACTCATTAAGAGGGGAACGTTTAGAGCAGATGCATGGCCAGTGAAAATAAGGGAAGATGGGTCAGGCAGCTGTTCCAAAGTCAAGAGAGAAAAATAAAAGATCATGCTCTTTTCCCTCTTCCTTTCTCTACTGCTCCAGAAGCATAGAGATCACAAAAATAGGACTCGGATTAGACATGTCAGGCCAGGCTTTCATTAGAACCCTGTGATAAAGAATCCTTAAAGCTTGCAACCAATTTGAGCCACCAGGGTTAGGGAACTGATACGGATTTGTGGGGGAAGTCCTAGCTCTTAAGGAAGCGTACGTGTTTATAGTCTCCTATCCCATGGAATTAAAAAGTAAATAGACTAGGTTTCCAACATAGGGGATCCTGACAACACCTCTTCCTCCTTTATCATGATCAATACTCAAAGATTCTAACTTTTTGTTTCTTTTCATATCTTAGATAACAGATAAAATAAATACCAGAAAGAAAGTCAATTTACAAATATAAAGAAATCGTATGATTTTTCTGTGTTAACACTTCCTGTGCTTCAAGACATAAAAATGGTATGGCCCTATGAACTCTGAAAGCAAGACGTGTTTTAAAACACTGTACAGATGAGGAACACAGACAGGAGCCGCCTAAGTTCCTGAAAGTGTGTCAGATCAAACAGAGGCTCATTAGTCCATGAGCTGATTTCCTATCACTGGTTTCCTAGGAACCAAACCATTCAATAAAACATGATTATGTGAATATCTCTACACATTTGATAACATTTCCCATCCTTTCATGTTCACGGTCTGTTTAAGCATGATGGTCTTATCAGCCAGAAATGTATTTCCTAAGGAGAAGAGTTCAGAGGAGGCGTCTGCTTTTTAATTTATTCCCCCTAAATTTTCATGGAAATTTGGAATTTTACCTATTTACAAAATTCTTAAAAAAGCACTTAGCTTTTAGGCTAAAGAAGTAGGATATGGAGTGGATAAAGGATTTGGAATAAAAAATACAGAATTTAATTTACCAGTTCAATTTTGTATTAAAGAAAATATAAGCAAAATATTTCCCCCAACTCTTTATTTTATTTAAAGTGCATTCTTTGGTTTAGTAAAACTTCACATACTACTCTTTCAGAAAAAAAAGGGTCTTATGGAATGATGTGGAAGTCTGCTTCAAAGGTTTGGTTAAATGAGACTAGGTTTAATGTAATCACTGAAAAAAACGTACTTACTTCACTGCTGACCGGTCCATATGAATGACCTGAAGAATCTGGTTCTTCTAAATACAGAGTGTAAAAGTGTGGTCTAAATCAAACAGTATCAAAATGTAATATTTTACGAACACATTGAAACACAGAATGGAAAGAATATTTCAACAATTGATAGTGATTTAAAAATTCTACAACACTGAGATAACATTTTTAAACTTGCTGAGAAACAATTTACATGTTTGGAATTCTTCAAAGTGTGACTGCAATAGTTCATTAAAGACTTTATTTGGACAAAAAAGAAAAAAAAGACTTTATTTGGATCTAAAACTTTTGCGCCAATAACCAAGCTTTTCTGTAGTCTATTTTTAAAAAGTATGCAACTTCTAAAAAACAAAGGAGCATTTATAATAGAAATTAATTATCTTCATACCTTTCATCCTTAGGAAGTTGTAGCCATTGAAGAACAGCTAAAATTCTTTCTTCAAATGGTACCGAACTAAAATTAAGGAAGAACAACATGAAACAAATTTGTGAGAACTGTGTGGGTTTAAAATATAAGTATTTTTCTTATTGAAAATAACATTAAGGAATACTAAAACATGCCAAGCATCTATTATGTTTGAAATTAAAGGTTTTATTTGAAAACTTAATTTTTTCCTAATGAAGGAATAAAATTTAACTTTTATAAAATAAAAATGGTAATTGGGTTTAAAAACTTGCTTCTTCTGTCTTTGAGGGTATTTATTCATGTACCTGGGAGCAGGCATTACTTCACACATAATCCATGTGTTAACACAGTCTGTAAAGGGGACCTCAGGAAGAACTCGTTCATCAGTGGCTCTCAGTATAGCTGGTATGAAGGCACCCGAGGGGCAAATGACAATTCCCTAGCAACACCTCTTTAGCAGAATTAATTATGCCTCCCCCTGGCCTCAGGGCTTTATTTAAGCAGCTCCATCAAAGTGCTTGTCCAACCCCAAGAACAGCTGTGTTCTATGCTAGACGCTGAAAAGCAAGAGACCATGAATTCTCCATGCTAGTACATTGCACAGCATATCACATCTAACTTACCTTCTCAATTTCATTTACACGATGAAAACAATGGCAATTAACAAGGTCCGAGAGAGGCACTGCACTGTGCCCACGTGTGCCATGAAGAGTATGTAGCAACATTACCAAAGAAACTGCTACGCCTTTTTTGTCTGGGATTTATAATCTTTCTGTTTGCCCTTCTCCTCCCCAAACATATTGTGTTGATTTTTTTTTCAGTATAAATTTCAAAAGTATAAAATAAATAAAATGATTATGTTAAACTTGCTAAAATCAGCCAGAGAGTCTTCCCTTATGAAATTTTCTGTCTTTTCTCAACATATCATGGATTTTGAATATCACAAGGAGGTTACCCTAATCAGTTTCTTGCATTGGGAAACATATTTATTAAAGTAATTTAGAAAAGGAAATCCAGAGACATTACTAATATTTTCTTTTAAATAATATTCTCAACACCAGGGAGTCATTCCTATCTATATACTCTTCAACACATTTGTCTTTTCTATTTCCTAGTTCTTTTGCTTCCGAGTGTTAAAATGTGTAGTGTCTCTGCTCATCCAGTCTCTACTTTCACCATGAGCTCATTTCTATTCCTTCCAATAGATTTGAACATACCGTATTATCAGTGCTTCAAGAAAACACTTGTTGAGTTTTACTATTTACCATCCATCTTAAACTCAGTGAGACACAATTCTTATGCTGAGTCTTCACATCTCAGCCAACAAAATACTCAAATGCTAGAGCATAGGACTTAATAAAAGGAGAGGATAAGAGAAAAATAAGCTGTTTTGTCTTGCAAGGTCCTAGAAAAAGTTCATTTATACATACCCATTATATACTTTGTAGATGTCTGGGAGAATTCCCTTAATTTCCACATCTGATCCTGGCCAAAAAAACGTGCCAGACTTGAGGCCTTGGTACTTGGCTGTGAGCCAAATCTGGGGAAGACAATGAAGAAAAGTTAGGAAATCATGCAAACATTCACCTCAGAAGGGAGTGTGTTCATGCAACATCAATGTATTCCTCTCAAGAGCTACCATGTTTTTAAAGTGAGTAACCACATAAGATGACTCATAAGCTGCAGCAAATAGAAATCTAAGTAGATTAAACTAAAAAACAGGATCCTAAGTCAGTTGGCAACTCCTGTAACTTTTAGCACCATAACCCAAATTAGTAGGTTTCTCTTTCAAGAAGAAAAACCCACAAATAAACCTCTTTAACTTATTGACATTTTTGCTTATGTAACCCATATTTATTAAATAGCACTTATCACTGCCCATCATAGATTTGAACGGTATTCCTGTAAGCATTCCATATTATTATTTTCCATAATTCTCACAATAACCCTGCAGGTAGTTAACACTACTAATTATAGGTGCAGATAGAGAGTAGCAAGGCACAGGAAGAATGACTTGCCCAAAGTCACAGGCTTTAAAGGTCAGAGCTAAAGTTTGAATTCATGACCTACAAATTAAATGTTATACTCTTTCTCCTTCTAAGAGGAACATCAAGATTATTCAGAGAGATATCTAATCATCATTATGGTAATTTTTAAAAAAGTAAAAAGGAGGGGCTGGAGCGATGGCTCAGTGGTAGAGCACTTGCCTGGCACGCATGAGGACCCAGGTTCAAACCCCAGCACCACATACACAACTAAGTGTTGGAGAGACAAAGGCCAGATGAAAATCTAGATGAAATTGATTCTCTTTCTCTCTCTCTCTCTCACTCTCCCTCTCTCTCTTTAAAAAAAGGGGAAAGATTTTTTTAAAAAGGAAGACACATCTATATTATAATCAGAAACAATCTGCTAAGTTTTTATACATGCAAATGAAGCCAGGGCTTTTCTCTCTCAAAAACAACATTATTTTGTGCTAGTCAAAAATATTACCCTGTCACAGGCAAGCAGAGAAACTCAGAAATTTCAAAAAATAATATATATGTATATGCTCATTTCTAACTATAGCATGGGGGTATTACAGAGGAGACATGAGATCAGGGAATGGATGAAGCGGGGAGACCCTGGACTAGGATCGGCCTTAACTTACTACATCAATGTCCTTAAATGCATGAATATGTAGCAATAATTCCCTTCAATGTGTAAGACTATGTTGAACAAATTAAAAAAAGAGAATCCCCCTCCAAAAATTAAAATAATGAATTGTGTGCATTTAGGAATATGTGATAACTAATCCCAAAATTATATAAAACTATAATGCACTAATAAAAAATAAATTTAAAAAATTACCTTGTAATAATTGCATATATTTATTAGGTACAGTGTGGTATTTCAATACATTTTTACAAAATATACCAATCAAATTGGAGTAATTAATGTTTCCATCTACTTATCATTACTACATGTGAATTAAAAACTTTTTTTTTTTGGGGGAGCTGAGGACCGAGCCCAGGGCCTTGTGCATGCTAGGCAAGCGCTCTGCCACTGATCTAAATCCTCAACCCCTAAAAACTATTTTTTAAGTGTTTAAGGAGAAAGAAATGTTAACTATCCTGATTCAATCACTACATATTATACATATGAATCAAATCAGCATACTATACCACATATATGTACAATTAAAATAATAATTAATTTTAAAAATTACCCCTGACTACTGCCAGATATTACTAGTACAAGAAAGAAAAATCAAGCAGGAAAGAAAAATAGCTCAGCACAACCCAAATCCTTCTCAAAAACAAGAGACTCAATTTACGTAAGCATACCAGTTGCATTTAGGACTACCAGCCTTTACCACCATTTACAAAAGGATGAACACAGACACAGTAAATGAAATAGGGTGCTGAAAACTCCAAGAAACACGGTTGTTTTACTCTGATTGAAATAAATGAGAATAATAAACTATTTTAGTAACTAAAACAAAGTACTCACTGGCTCTCCTTTGTACCACTGTGGATTAAACTTCTCTTTACTTCTAAGGGAAAAGGAAGCATTCATTTTGGGATCATATATTTTATTATCAATTATGCCATGGGATTCTGGATAAAGTCCCTAGAAAAGATAAAACATAGATTTTATCACACATTGTGAAGCAAGTTATTTTTTATCTAACACCTAATTATTCCCTTGAAATAAGGGAATTCAGAGTTGAAAAAAATTTGAAATGCAGAGCTTACTGTGACAATGCTGTAGTGATTGGGAAAAGTTTTTGTTGGGTACACTGGTCTCAAGTTTTTCGTGTATGTTCCACAGTTTTCTAGAAGGGGAAAAAATAAACATCATTATTAAAGCCAACTGACAATCTGCTTACCACATTTAGCTTTTATACCACAACAGTTTAAATGATATAAAATAATTAGCCCAGAAGGGATTTATAACCAGAATTATCTAACACTTGGAATGTAAATTCAATATTAAAGATGAGGTTTTTTTCTCTTAATCAGGAAAACAGTAAACAAAATAATTAAGTCAACTAAGTAGTTATCCCATACTTATCAGTATCATAAAGTTCCAAACAGACAAGTTGGAATAACATGGTGCTTATAAGATCTTTGCTATGACTTAGTGGTCAAATACCTAAATGACAATGGGAAATGAACAAAAAAGCTGTATACTAGCAACAAAATCTGCAAATTAAAACAAGGATGAAGCATTTGTTGGGGTGTCAGGGTCCCCAGCTGCAGATCCAGAACCAGCCACCCCTCCATTAACTTGGCTGCTTAAAATCAAAAGCTATCATTTGGCTTCAAGTCAGAGAAAGCAAGAAAGTCAGACTGTTCTGATGGATGGTCTACTGATTTAGTCCTGGTACCTCTACTACTGAGGAAGGAACTCCTACCTAATGATTCCAGTGTTTCAATAGTGCATTGCCTGATAACGTCCCTCAGATTGGCACGTGCCTAAATTACTCACTGCCTTCCTAAAAGTTCAGCACTATTGGCTGCATACTTCAATTATCTGAGGCTAGGGTTGGGCTAACTGCATACTGATTTCTTTAAAACTTCTATGTATCCCTGCAGCTCCTTAATTTTGAACTCAGGATGCCTTGTTATACCACAGAGACAAAAAGCTTCAAAGCCTGTGAGCCTATAGGTAAGAACACAACCTTGTCCACATAAAGATAAAAACTTTTTTGGCCAAATGATCATTTACTTAAAATTAAAACAAACAAACAAACAAAACGCTATTTTCTTCCAAGTCAAAATTAAAACTGAAATTGTAAAAATCTCTGCAAAACTCATTCTGGCACTTCGTAAGACATACATATGCATTTACTGAGGGTGATTATAATGTTTAAAACAATCTCATATATTCAATTCTGAGAAATGATATTTTAGAATGCCAACAGAACATTAAAATAGTTGTATTTACACTACAGCTACTTAAATATTGAGCACCAATAACCAGTAAACTTCTACAGTTTTTATATGATTATTTCCTTTTTCAGTAGCAATGATACAACTGATACCACATTGCTGGTTTACTAATGTGAGTTTAAAATTTTGGCATCAATTTTAGGAAAAGATCATTCTACTATTTCATCAATGATCTGTAGTATAAATATTCAACTAAGCCCTTGATTGATATTAAAAAAAAATTAAAAGGATTCAGTTGAATCGACATGATCATATAAATTAACAAGCAGTACTTCTAGTCTATACTAGTAGTACCATATCAGTTTTTAAAAACCTCAGTTTTTTAAAATCTATTTTTAAATGGAATGGTCATCAAATAAGGGATGTTTCCACAGAAAG
Source organism: Aplodontia rufa (assembly GCA_004027875.1). Taxonomy (NCBI): domain Eukaryota; kingdom Metazoa; phylum Chordata; class Mammalia; order Rodentia; family Aplodontiidae; genus Aplodontia; species Aplodontia rufa. Next base: position 46,296 of record PVKS010004834.1, read on the forward strand.
AATGAAAAATTCTAAGCAAGAGTAAATGTGTGTAAAAATGGGTTAAAATTCTAAGATAACTTAGAGGTATTTAAAAGGCAGCTTTAGTGATAACACTATTAAAAGCTGGAGCCTCATTACCAGGTTCAGCATCTGCATTGGAGAAGTCTGGTACAACAGTTAGGTCTGCCAGTACTTTTCCAAAAAAGACTGCTTCCCAAATCATCCCCAGTCTATCTCACCAAAATCATGACAGCCCAGTTGTCCACCCTGAAACTACTCACTTAGCTTGCTAATAACAGGAAGAAGTCCACCCCAAGTGTGTAAATATTCTGCCCTGAATCCATCCAAAGAAAATAAGAGAGTAGGAGGCAAATCAAACCTGGTAATGAGAAAGGAAAAACAATGTTAAAAAAGCAAAATAAGACAGATCCAATGAAGCTTTTCTCCCTCCCAGCACAGGTCCAGGGAAGGTTTTTCACTGCAGTTGGTAGGTAATCGTAAACGAACTAACAAGTCGGCAAGCATATTCACAGAAGGCATTATGCATGTGCTTATGCTCATATACACGCTTTGTCACATCATATACATCTGTCATCGAGGAGTACTTATCAAGCACTCATACTATTTGAGGCACCATGCAAAGAATATCATTCAGGGTCCCTGCCATTCTCAAAAAGCTAGACCAAATGCCATTAAAATATAATGAGATTTCCGTAACTTGCCGGAGAATAAATGTTAATAAATAGCATTGCCACAATTATGATTTTATTTTCATTATTCTTTTCTCCTGAACAGCTACTTTTCAACATTGTCTCTAGTTCACTCTAATAGATGATACCTCGTATGGCATAAATTTAGTTTTTTAAGTTTAATATATTTAAAAGATATAAATATCCAACGCAGAAATTTGAGAGATCTTTATTACATTCAAATATTTAAATAATAAAGAATGTTTCAAAGCTAGGAATGATCGATGAGGTTAAACACATACACACACAACAATGTACTCAGAGAATAGCTGTGAATGACAGTTGCATGACCTTCCCAAAACAGCCATGATTGAGAAATTTGGCTTCTAGTGACTCTTAGTAGATGGTAGAAGAGTTGTGGACCACTGGATAACTGTAAAAAGATTTTCCACAGAAGGTTTACTCAGCAACTTAAAATCTGTGAGCAAATATTTACTTTGTCTTACCTTTATCAACCCTACCTCCACCTCTCTTCCCCTCACACTCAAATATAAAAGCAACCCTGTAAAAGGAGGACATTCTCATATACTTTCCACTAATTGGTATCTGTAACACAGCACCCTTGGAAGACTGCACAGTTAGTTGCAGATAATGTCAATGGTCTGTATCTGTATAAAACTATTTTTATTAAACAAACAAAATATAAAAGCAGCTTGGTGGCCCACCAGGTAAATACTCTGGTACTATAATTTCCAGAATAATAAAATATGCTCCAAATTATGATCATCTTATAAAGAAAGGAGGAGCTATATGTTCCACTAAATGATTCAACATTACAACTGAAAGATAATGATCAATGTTTGGGAGAGTCAAAACTCACTAAGTCGAGAATTTCTAGCACACTCTTCCATTAAAAGATAGCTTAGAGTACATGAGAAGTTCCCCTTAAAAAAAGACTCCTGATGAAATTTAGTTCAGGTTTAGTTCTTTATGACTTTCCATTAAAAAGGGGGGGGGGGTAAGGCACCTTACATAATAAAAAATTAATTATATATACAATCAAAATAAGCTAAAATACAGGATTAAAATTCTTAAAACTTTGAAAAAACCATTATTATAAACAGTTAAAATATATTTCTGCAGGTGAATAGTTTAAATTGTATTAAATAGTAGATTGTAAGTGGAAATAAGATAAATTTCTAACAACTTTATAAAATGTCCACACTTTAAAATTTCACACCAACGATTTTGTAAGGTACTGTACAAAACATTTGAAGGCAAAAAAGAACAAATACGAATTTAAAAATTATGTAATTCTACTCATAGTCATGTTATTTATCCCCCCAAAATATAGTGAACCAAAACACAAACACACACAAAAAGCTACAACTTGTTACAAGCTCAGTTTTCAAAACTCCAAAGGAAAGTAAACATCTGTCCCTCCTAAGGACACAAATCCTTTCATTTAGCAAACATAAGTAATAAATACTAATTACTCCTGTTACCTATTTTTCCACTAAATTCAAGTTTTCAAAACTAGGAGTTAAACCATAATCATTTCTATAGCACTAGTGCTAAACATAAAATCTGGCTAAAAATAATGTTTAATGAATTAATAAATGATTATTCATTTTTACCTGCTTAATATGGAAAGACAAAAACATGGTCCTCTAAGAAAAATGTTAAAAAAAAAGTCTCAATAAAATCTTACCCTTCTGGACACTGTGGCTCATTAATGCTCTCACACGTTTCTTCTACCCAACTTTTCTCACCTAAAATATTTTTAAGAAATAAAATGAGGTGAACATAATAACAATAACTGTGATGCTTGTGAGACTTATTGATTCTAAAAACAAAATGTGTTAACAGACATGTAGACAACATGTGAAATGACACCAAAGACAGACAATGAATAAAGGGAGTTATTCTGCTTCTAAATGAATTAGCTGACGTCAGGAGGAAAACAATGTATAATTGCAAGTCAGCCATCTGTATCTGTGGGTTGTTCTGCGTTCATGCATTCGACCAACTACAGACTGAAAATACGTTAGAAATGTATCTGTACTGAATATGAGTGTTTTTCTTTCTTTTACTCTCTGAACAATATGGTATAACAACTATATGTATGGCATTTATATCACATAGATATTATAAATAATCCCAGATTGTTTAAAGTATTCCAGAGGATATCAAATGACAGGACTGTACCACTGTGCAGGAGGAACTTGAGCATCCTGGGATTATGGAATCTGCCAAGGTTCTAGAACAATTTCCCCATGAATGTAGAGGGATGACTGTACTGTGTGAAAATTTGAGTAGCTTTCTCATTTTCAATAATATCTCCAGCTATAATTTATAACTCTCCTTCCATTCACCCTATAAAATGTTTGATATTCTGGTGTCTTCATTCTCTCTCACATAGAATGAGGTTCTGTCAAGGAATTTCAAGGAACCCTGTAACTCCTAAACAAAACATCATAATAGCATCAACTCACAAAATACTCATCTTTTAAGTTAGACACTTTCTTCATTTGCCACAAGGGAACTTGCACATAAATGTCATGCAGAACTGGAAAACGTGGTCTTTCCACAAACACAGCTTTAAGTACACAGCTATTACCAAAATAAAGTAGGGAAGGAGGGTGGCAGGAGAGTGAGTAGCTATAGGTAAAATAAGATCGGCCACATATAGGTAATCATTACTATTAAGCTGTGTGATGGTAGCAACGTACACTTCCTTATACGTTCTCTCTACTTACATTTGGGTTTAAAAATATTCTTTAACAAAAAGTTTTTAAAATATTTTTTCAGAAAATAGAGGTGGCCGATAAATAATGCCTGCTAATATAAAAGTTGGCACCACCCTGGAAGATGCCAGGCTGCTGGGGAAAGGGGGTGCGTAGCAGCCTGACCTTGACACACAGCGCTGTAGTTGATGCAGCAGTCACCCTGGGCCCTGCAGTCATCAGAACAGGAGCAGAGGTTTCTGGACAACCTTTTCTCACCACACCTGAATTTGTTGCAGGTCCATATGTGTTCTAGAAACAAACGTCAACAAAGTATGTTTTATGGTTCAAACTCAAAGTGAACACAGCATTTCTGTCCCCTGAAACAGGAGCCAAGAGAGACAAAGAACTGGTTCATAACTCCTAACTGATTCACAGAATCTGCCACCCCTCAGTCCACTCTGCACTAACAGATATAAAACATGCAGCCCCAACTGTTATTACTTCACTAAAGACTCAGAATCTTTATGAAACGTGGGCACATCATCATTATTATTATACAACTCGTGAGGACCCTGGCTTCTTCCACCAGCCATTTTTAGGGTTCTCAAAATTTAATCTAAATCCAACTTGATTCCATTTTACTAGTATTCCATGGCATTTCCAAAGACACAGAAAATTGTTCTGTTCTAGTAGTTATATTTTAAAGTTTAAGTGAATATCTAAGAAAACAGCTTTAATAGACCTATAATGAAAATATTTCTATATTTCAGACATCCTTTTAGAACTTAGTTTACATGCAAATTAGATGACAAAGGCTTTTAGCATACAATAAAAATAAGTCATCTTGTTATCCATAAAATATTTAACAAAGGCAATATATGGGAAATTTTTTCTCTAAAGATCTGTTAACTATAAAGGCTAATGTGAATGTTTACACATGCTAAATTGAAAGGGAAAAAAAACTCAAGTAAGGGTAAATCACATGCCTAAAAGATGCGGAGATTTCTTTCTTTTTTACTCTTTTCCTAATGTCATCTTTTTCCCTGCACATTTTACCTGGTTCTATACAGTTCTCCTGGTAATCTAGACAGCAATTTCCAAGGTCAACACAGGCAGCATCACACCGACAGTTCCCAAATGTTCTCTCAAAGCAGCGGCCTTTGCAACTTTTTACTGAAAACAGTGGACACATTAGATGGTTCCAATAATTGTTTAATTTCAAAGCAAGCCTCAACTTATGCACCGAGGTTACGTACAGAATAAGTTCCAATGCTGCTTTAGAAAACACAAATGAGGTAAGAGTAGACTGAGATTCTTTTCACAAATACACAGAGGGACACAAACAGAAGGTAATCTTTTGTACAAAAATTTGCAATTTTATTTCTTCCATATACAAAACAAACTTTAAAAATTTTTGTTACAGACCTTACTGAGTCTGATAAAATTTAAATATCTAAGGTCTGATAAAGAAAAGAAAAATCAGAATAAGGAATGGTTCTGAAATATTTATGCTATGAAAAGCATGCTAATAAGCAATCATGGGCTCCCCTAAAATTTTAAAAAGTGAGAAAAATTTTAAGAGTAGCTATCTAGAAATATTTCAGAAGCGGAAATAACGACTTACCTCACATTGAGACTTGGCATAAAGTAGCAGTGGCAGAAATGTTCCTGCCTTGTCCCTCCCACTGTGACCTGGAACACCCATTTCATCTTCAGAGACCTGGCTCCCTCCATGAGGCTTTCCCAGGCTCCCTAACCTAGATCTGATTTCCCTTTTTAAGCTCCTAAAACCTTGCCCTTCCCCTTGGTCATATGGTTCTGTTTGTAACTAGGTTACTTGGTTAAAATCCCAGATTCGTAGTAGGCTGTACACTTCCTAAGAACAAAGACCACAGCTGGATGTTGTTCCACACCTTGTATCCCTAGTATGCTATAGGATGCTTGATGCGGAGTTGGCACTAACAAGCTTTTGCTAAATGGATAAATGGTGGACATGGAAGGAAAATATTTTTCATTAAAAACAACAATTTTACTGTTGTAACTCTTTACCAGATCCTTGCAATAAACTAGGTTTTTATTGGATTACTAGAAATTTAGGATAATGAATAAAAGAAAAAAACACATATAAAATAATGGTCATCCAACAGAAAAAGGAATAATCTTAGATCATAACTTTAATAATGGTCTCCTAACTCAACAAGAAGACATTGCATTGGAATTTAACTCTCAATTAGCACTGGGAAGTCAGGCAATTTTAAGAACAAGAATGAACAAAAATTTCTAGAGTTAAGAATGCAAACTTTCCTGTCTCAAGGAGGGGAAGACTATTAGAATAGTTATTACTTGCAGTTCATTAATATGCATCTAGTAATTTTTAATATACGATGTATACACTATGTTGGGCTTAGATTAAAATTGCTATTTTAAATCCTTAATTTTGATGTCAAATTGAACTCAGGACTAATTGCTTCATACAATGAAAGACTATGTAGATGAACACTGAAGTGTACAAATTTTACTTTTATTATACTTGCATACATTTGGTCTGAATAGAATGCTGACTAAATAAATAAATTTAGGGAGAAGGGAAGGGCATGGGAAAGCAGTAGAGCATAAAATCTACCAAATTACTCTATGTCCATGTATAAATGTACCACAATGAATCACACTATTACATATAATTAGAATGCACTGATTAAAATAATAATAGTAACAGAAGGGAGATCAGCACAGTAGCATAAGCAGATGGGGGAAGGAAGGAAGGGAAAGAGAAGGTACTAGGGAATGGGACTGATCAAGTGATGTGCATGTAGGAATATGGCATAATGAATCCCACTATTATGTACACTAATTATGCACCAATAAAAAATAAAAGCATAATATAAAAGATAAATGAATAAACTTACTATATCCCATTCATTTCAGCAATATATGACAGCTTAACAATCACTAAAATTTTTTTTAAATGGCTAATGGTAGAATTACAGAATAGTTGAACAGGAGAAAAAATTTTTTTACTTTCATAATTGAATTCCCAAGGAAAACCATTCAAGAATTTTTTTTCTATCTTTTTTTTTTTTCCCGTGTACCAGGAATTGAACCCAGGGCCACTTAACCATTAAAATACATCCCCAGCCCTTTTTTATTTTTTGAGACAGGGTCTCACTAATTTGCTTAGGGCCTCTGTAAATTGCTAAGGCTGGATTTGAACTTGTGATCCTCCTGCCTCACCTCCCAAATTGCTGGAATTACAGGCATGCACCACCACGCCCAGAAGCATCCAAATACAGGAAAAAGATACCTCAAAGTCAAAAGAATGAAAACTATGATTTATTTTAGTTCAGTTTGGTTATTTATAGTAATCTCATCAATACTGGGTAGATTTCTGCATTTGATTCAAAGAGAAACATAATCCATAGCTTAACAATTTCATGAATTACTTTGAAACCAACAACATGTGCAATTTTAAAAACCTTAACAGCAGATATTTATCAGTTTCTGGTTGCCCAGGATGCAAACTGGTCACCTAGCAACCTTGGAGTCTTAAGTCCTGGGGGAAAAGTGTCTCAATAGTCCCTGAGGGGAGACAGGGAGAGGGCACCTTGCAGGAATCTGCACGCCAAGTCCACATATTTCTTTGTCCTTACATGATTTTTTTTATTGTTTTGGGGGTGTTTTGGTGGGGGTTGTTTGTTTTATTTTTATTTTTGTTTATTTGTTTTGTGACAGCCCCTCTTTCTTGTTTTGGGATACCTAATGGCATAACACAAGAGCCTTAAGAAGGCTCAAGCATATCAAATATCTGTGGAGTACATATAGGATTAGGATACAACACTTATCTCAATCACATTGAATAACGCAGAACACACAGAGAGAGAGAGAGAGAGAGAGAGAGACAATATTAATTACCTTCTTTGGCGCAACTTGGTTTCAACCCAAATATACAACCAAGGATTGTTGTTAACACACACACCGACAAAACCTGTAAAGAGAGAAAAGGAAAATTAGATAGCATCAGAATCTTTTTCTCCAAATGCTGTATTTCTCTAAATCCTTCTAAAGTTACTCGTGTTGCTATTTCCTTGATCTGGCTGCTGGTCCCAGGAATGTGTTCACTTTTTGAAAATTTCAAATTGTACTCTATACCTGGATGCATCTATGCTCTGAGTATATTAGACTTCAATAAACAGTTCATATAAATGTCAGCAAACACTTCTAGATCATCCAAAGTTTATGTAATGAGAAACTCCTCAGAGAGTACAATGAATCAGTCATAAAAATTATAACACTTAGAGGAAAGTGAAAGGAAAATCTATTTAGAGAGTCAATTTCCTATTTGTTAATCCATTAAAGACAATCTGGGAGCATTATATGCCTAGCTTAACAATTAACGACACAAACCTAAGCATGAAAACTTCTTATGTACAGGGTGTGGGACCAAGCACTGAGGAAGGTTACTTGCTCCATCCTGGGCCCAAATACTGCCACCACAGGTTGTATGATTTGGAGTGATCACTCAACCTCTCCAGGCACCATTTTATTTGTGCCTATAAAATAAGGTGTAGGACTATGTGGATCTCTCAAATCTTTTCAGGGCTAACATTTGCCACATTCTCCTTCTCATTCCTGTATGTCTACGAAACAGGGACCTATCAGAGGATGAGTTCACACAAAGAAGTTCACAAGGATGAATAACAGAAGAGGGTACTCATGGATTCTCCTAAACCTTTAGTGGTGATATAAATGGACACATGAAATGGAAGGGTAATTGTCAAGTGCCTATCAAAGGAAAAACTGAAAAGCATTTTACTGTCAATTATAAATATATATGGAAATGAAAAATTATAAAACATTTATTGCAATTAAAATAATGGATTTTAAATTTTTACTTCCTTGTAAAACTTACGTAGAATAGTTGGATCAGTACTTATTTTCTTCTCACCCACCATGCAATGTACAATACAGAGTGAGAATCTTTTCTGTACCTTGGGAATTATCATATTCCTTTCTGTTTCCAGCATTCCAATCTGTACTTTCAACATCACAAACCATCGGTAGGAGTTCCTTCCTATAAAGTTCTGGGCAGTGTCCCTTCCTCTGGGACATCTTCATCCACTTTGACACAACCACACTCCTCACATGTGTTCATAAATTTGCCTTCACTAAATTCCTCTGGCTTCAGATCTAGTCTACTAATCCATGGCAGAGGCAGTTTCCTGATGGTTGGCTACTTCATCCATAACACCATTTATATACAAGTAGAATTTCACTTCCAGCATCATCATTTTTCTCTACTGCATTTTCAACCCATCCTTCAACTCCCTTTTCTATTATCCATTTTTATAAGATGTCATGGAGGCCTGCTATTGGGAGGCAGAGCATCAACACAAGTACATGCTTTGCTGTCTGTGATCAACAGCCTAAATGATCCCCAGAGCTCAGCCACTGACAGACTGAAACAAATGATGTGATTGATCACTGACTAGGATATGCACCTGTTCTTTACACAGTAATTTGCAGATAGATAACTAGCAGCCAAATATGTATTTTATGAAATTACTCAAAGTAAATATACCTGGGTAACTGAAATTTGAACCCTGTTGTGGGGAGCTGATAACACTTAGTTAAACAGTTGTAACTGAAAATGTGTATGTCAGAGAATCAGGAAAGTTAGGGCTAGCTGTACTCTCACTAGTGGACAATGTATTTATTTATATAAGGGCATTTAAAAACAGTTTGTATTCATTTAGAAAAGAAAGAAAGAAATGACATAACTAATTTTTTTATTCAGAAATTTATTTGAACAAGCACACAATCTTCTAATGAAATAATATAATATATATATAGATTCTGAAGCTTAGATTTACCCCCAAGAGTGCCCCCCCAAACATAACTAATTTTAAGGCAACTGGCTTACCAACATGTTTTAGCCACACAATGGGACATTTTCAGGGGATTAACCTCAGAGACAGTCATGTCAGAAGATATGAAAACAAAAAATTCACACATCCACAAAATCCTGAGCAAGAGGAAGTTGGAAGCAAATGGTGATGAACCTCCTCAATTTTGGGGGGGCCTAGTAAGAAGCATCTATTGACAGTGAGGAAGTCAAGGTGGGACTCTGATGAAACAGAGGGGACTTGGGACAGCTCATGTGAAGGATGGCAGTAAATCCAAGGGGACAATTAAGACCAAGACAACAGGAAAGGCCTGGGAGCCCAACATAACCTGACATTATGGACTGTAGTGAAACTTAATGGTTTAAAATTCTAGGAGTCAGAATGGGAAAACGGTTGAAAGAGGGCATGGCCTGGGAAATGGGAAGGCAGGCAAGAGAGCACAAAAGGACAAGGGAGTCAAGCAGTGGGTGGGCTAGGGGAACAGGACTAAGATGCTAGGAGCTTGTACATGGGAGAACTGGAGGAAAAGGAAAACCTTGCAAAAATTTGGTGAAAAGTAAGTATTTCAACTATAACCATTGGTTTAAGTTATGATGGTGTATGCAGCTCTTTACCCTATTGATAGCAGAAGACACATGTTGAGGTTTTAAAAACCACCTCTTTATTGTTAAAAATAAGTTATTTTGCTTTAAATTTTAAAAGATGGTATGTATCATGGATCTGAATCAAAATCATGACAATACAGTTATCTCATGTATAGTCACACCGATAAAAGATGAAATCTACTACTCTGTTACAAAACAATAAGTCAAAATAGTTTTAGTAGGAAAATTCTCTTCAGCATGTTCAGAGCTATAAAATCTTACTCAGTTTGAAGTTTCTTCTCAAAGTCATTTAATTCAGCAACATCAAAACCCACCATCCATTTATTATCTCTATAACAATTTAGGCATTTTTATAGTTTAATATTTTCTTGGATGCTATAGAGAAAACACTTTACCTTAGAGAACATGAAGCTGTAAAACAAAGCAAAGTTGTTGGAATTTTTGCCTCTGTGTTAAAAGAATTTTTATTTAGCGTTTTCTGCTTATTTTGTTAGGGTTCGTAAGTCATTCAGTATTTCTTTAGACATTAAGCGAGCCAACAGAAATGGAAATTTTTAAAAACCCTGATTTTTTTCCCCACTGATTCCATCAAAAACATGGACATTAATTTATATGTGTATTTTTCAATTTTTATCATGCAGTCAATGAAATATGAATGCCTACTGCATGCATTTCCTGCCCTAATGCCAGATACAATGAAAGCAATTCTAATCCGTATAAAGAAACAAAAGGTGGGGGTCACGGACATATACATAAACAATTGCAACGGAATTGGTCAAAAGCTACAGTACAAATAGGTACAAAATTCTAACTGCACAGAGCAGAACAGCAAAGAAGAAAAGGGTACAAAAGGCTTCACAAACAGACATTTGGAGGAGAAAGGATTCCCCTCTCTATCAATAAACAAATACTTGAGTATTTGCCAATATGCACCAAAAATAGATTGGGGGGGTATTACCAAAACAAATCAAAAAAAGAATTTGGGTAAAATACCTAATCTTGGAGTTTATAATCTAATAAGGGCAATAACTGTAGAATGATACCTATGTTAATGATAAAGGTATGAAATAGAAGCAACTTAACAATCTCTGCAGTGACAAGTGCTTCAGGTGAACCCATGGAGGAACAGAAGACAGCACCAGCCTGGAAAAGATAACCCTGGACACTTCCATAGCACGACCTGAGTGCAGGGAATTCTGCAAGAGTTTTACATTAAATCACTCAGCGTAGCATTATGGGACAGGTTCTGGTGGTTATAGTAGTTTTCCCAGAACCAGGGAGGAGAAAGCAAAGGCAGGGAGACTTGAACTCAGCAGGTAGGTTGCAAGGAGACTGGCAGTGAGGGGGAGTGTAGGGAGGCTGGCGGCAGGCTCAGGCCTTGGAGTAGCCAGTGGGGAGGTGCTGGGGCATTTAACGGTGGGAGTAACATGATTAAATGCACAAGTTCCAGAAAGGTCCCCTGGTAACACCATGGAAGGTTGTGGTATGAGTCCAGATGGGCAATGAGGGCTTGGCCTTGCCTGCCCTTCTCCCTGGAGGTCCTCTATTCCTCTAGGTCTTGCCTCACCCCCAGTTACAGGGGCCCTGCCCACACTCCATGAGATTTGTTTATTTGTCTGTCTCTGACTAGACTAAGTTCCAAGGAGCCATGAATTTATTTATTCATTTCTGTATTTTTCTGTATTTTTCTTTGCACACAGCAGACTTTCAACAAATAATCAGTAATCCCAAAACTATCAAGCAATGATTTAAAAGAACACAATTCTGAGAAAAAGCATGAATCCCCCCACTTTTCCTCATTTGATTGACAGCCTGCCAGTTCAGTCAGTCCTTCTATTCCTACTTTATACAAAGGATTTCTACAATAAATATACATACAAAAAATTTAGGAAATGGTAGCTTGCTGGGTTTGGTAATGTGACCGATGGATGTCAATCCCTTGTGGGGATGAATTAGCTGACCTCATTGCCTATCCGACCTCTGACCTTTCACAGCTGCAAGCTGTCTGGAGAAAACTGTGAGAACTCAGTCCATTATAGCACTGTGGATCTTCAGGGGATTTTCTTTCCTGGGAAATGATGATTGGGCCCCGATAAGGAAATCCAGTGCTAAGCATTACAAAGTTCAAAGCAGGTGCTAGAATCTTTTCTCAGAGCAAGTTCCTAAATCCACTCAAGCAGTTGCTCATCCCTGCGTGGCCTCTGATTCTCTCAGCACTGTTTCAGTTATGTTTGACTTACCTAAAGAAGAGCCTAGCAAACTGCAGTGAAATTGCATGCGATACAACTTAGGGAACTGTCATATGAAACAGGGAAAAGAGACGTCAAGCCTGAGCACACACATCATGCAGAAGCAAACCTCATGCTCTCTCAGTGCAGTACTAACACTGCAGCAGCCGACATCCGCCTGTGGAAAGAGCTTCTGCTGCAGTGACGAAGGTTCAAATCCCACTTCTGCCAATTCGTTTATTCAGCATTTAACAAACATTTCTTCAAACCCTGCATGCTGAGCACTGATCTAGTGGTAGGGACAGAGCAGCCAACAAATCAAGTTCAGTGCCCTTGTGGGGCTCACACTCTGGCAACTTCTCTAAAACCACCAGCTTAAGACCTGTGAATGTTTCACATCCTCATTAAGCCTGATTTCTGGTTTTGTTTTAATCTATAAAAAGATGCTAACACCCACCACACAAAGTTTGTAGCAGCTCTGGCCATAATGTACAGAAAATGCCTACATAGATGGATAGGGCCAGAAGTGCTCAATAAGCAATAGTTCCTACTGGGAAGACCCAACTCACTGAGATTCTTCAAAGAGGACAATAAAACATCACTAATGTTTATCAACTACAGAGCATCCTTTATATTTCCTATTAAAACAAATGCCATAAACCAGTGTATAAACACTCTCCCCGGGCTGGAGCATTGGCTCAGCAGTTACAGTGCTTACCTGGCATGCGCAAGCACACAGGTTCAAACCCTAGCACCATGTACGCAACGAAGTGTTAGAGCGATTAAGGCCAAATGAGAAACTAAATAAAAATTGATTCTCTCTTTGTCTCTCTCTCTCTCACTGTCCCTCTCTCTTAAAAAAAAAAAACAAAAACAAAACACTCTCCCCCCTTATTTCTTAGTTCTGCAGTAATCAGCTTTCAGCAGTAGTGGAACACCATGCAGTACTAAAGAAAATTTGTTCAACAGATGTGATAAGGTAAAAAACAAAGGAAAACACTCAGCAGGGATGACAGTACTGGGCATTTCAATTATGGTTCCCCAACCTCTGCCACTGAAAAGGGAATCCATACAAACACCAATCTGCATATTATAAATTTCTACAGATTCATACCTGCACACTTTTTTAAATTAAATAATATAAATTTATTTCTCAGAGTTCTGGAGGCTGGAAAATCCAAGCTCAAGGTGCTGTGAGATTTGAAGTCTTCTAAGGGCATTCTTCCTAATTTGCAGATGACCATTTTCTCATTGTACCCTTTAAAAATGTCATGTCAAATCCACATTTGCAAGTCCTCAGGCCTGAGCAAGTGTGCTGTAGCAGGCTTTCAGGAAGTAGGCGTGGGATCCCTATGAGCATTTATAACCATTGCAGATTACCTCCACCAAGAGGTGTAGTCACAACATTGAGGCCATTCCACCCCAGTCTCAGCTTCCAAAGAGCTTATCTCCCTACCCAGCTCTCCTCCTTTCCAACTCCTCTATTTTCTCTTTTCCTAGATTGGATGCCTAAAAGTTATTCTGAGTCTCATTGAACTATTTCTTCTTCCTTCAGAATAACTGAAGAGGTTACCTTTAATTGGTGCCACTACCTGGCTCTATCACCCTGGGAAGTTACTTGACCTCTTTGGACCTCAACTTCCTCATTGTAAAATAGCATTAAAAATATATTGTTATTGGTTCTCCTCCTGGAAGCCCCGCCCCTTTAACCCGGAGACTGAGATTGTTGGGAGAATGAGTTGACACATTTCAAACACTTAAAACAGCATCTGTTAGATATAATTTTTAGTAATTTACTTCCAATATCATTACATTAACATGGTATTACTGTGATGGTCCCTTAGCTGGTCTCCCTATCCAGCCCCTGTCCTTCTTTTTTTTTTCTTTTTTCAATTTTTTATTAAGGAGTTGAGTTATTGTACAATCATAAATGCATATAAAGTAACAACATAATATGCATTTGTTCTTTAACCAGAAATACTCCCACATTGTCCATACCCTACTCTCTTCATTATTCTATATTTTGCCCCTACAAGTGATATAAATGTTTAAATTGTGAATTTTCCAAATTAAATGATTACATAAGTATTATTTGGATACTCAGGGGGGTAAAGAATCATACCTGAACACTTAGTAAAATGTACTCTTAGCCTAATCAAAGTACTTTGGGCCTCGCATGTGGCACATGCCTGTAGTCCCAGGGGCTCAAGAGTCTGATGGCAAGAGGATCACAAGTTCAAAGCCAGCCTCAGCAACTTAGCAAGGCCCTAAGCAACTTAGTGGGACCCTGTCTCAAAATAAAAAATTAAAAACTGGACTGGGGATGTAGCTTAATAGTTAAGCACTTCTGGGTTCAAATCCCAGTGCCAAATAAAACAAAATAAATTTTTTAAAATGCATGCTTCTAAGAGTTTTTCCTAAGGTTAGAAAATTATGTACAAATATTTTCATGCAAATATATACAGCATTGAACTATTTATAGTAAAAAAAGGCACAGAATGTTCTACAATAGGAAAAAGGCTAAAGAATATATATTTGGTTTATATAACTGATTCAGTCATTAATAGTGAAGCTTTACAAGAATATTTAATGACATGGGAAAATGATACTTTGCTGAGAGCAAATAAACAAATTACAAAACAGAATGGCTGATATGGTCCAATTTTATGCCATACACAACACATAGTTTTAAAAATAGACTTTATTTATGATTGATGGTCTTATAAAGTGATTTTTGTAATCTTCTTAGTATTTGCCTTTATTTCCCAGCATCCACAACAGACCTATGCTTTTGGAATCAGTAGCTATATGGCCACTAGTGACCGAGAGTCAACTCTTCCTCTTTCTGCTATTTTAGGTGTTCTCAGCAGTAATCCCCCTCCTCGTTCACTTACCTAAACAAATTCCAAACAGCGAATTCTGCCTGAACACGCCATTTAATCTACCCAATCCTTCTTAAATATAAGTAAACAACAAAGATTCACCAGTCATCTGAAGTAAGATAGTAACAGTCATCAACAAAGAAAAAGAAATCTAAGATAATAAACACAGAAGAGGAAAAAAGAGGAGAAAAAACTAGAAACATCTAAGTAAGTATCTTCAATGGGCTCCATATGTCTTCAAATCAAAAGGTGTTACTATTGAGCATCCATCCAGAACAGTAAATCAAAGAAGGCTCATAAGTGTATCAGTATAAAATTCCAGAATAAAAAGGTCTCCAAGTGAAAGGCTACGCTAATGTCATAAAATGAGTTAGAAGATGTATGAGTTTAAAACTAGTTTTTCCTTGGAGGTGTAGGAAAACTCTGTGGTAAACTTATCTAGACCTAGAAAGATCTGCATACATAGTTTACTGATTCCTGAACCAACCTCTTCATGGGTTATAGGATTACTTATATTTCCTAAATTTTCTTGAGTAATTTTTAATAAGTGGTATCTTTCTTAGAAATTTTCATTTCATCTACAATTTCAAATACATTGGCATAAAGTTGATTGTAATCATGCCTTGTGATTATTTTAAATGTCTATAGCAGTTCTTTTTTTCCTAATTAGGCTTATCAACAGTAATCTCACCTCTGCAAATAACCTACTTTTTTTGCTCTGTCAACTTTTCTTTTTTGTATGCTTATTTTTAAAATTTTATAAATTTCTAATCTAATCCTTATTTCTTCTTTATTAATAAATTTCTTCTAATTCATTATTATTTATTCCATATTTTCTTTAAAAGTAGTCAAAGGGTTTGTAATTTATGTCTAATAATGGGAGTTACTGAAATCTGTATACTTCTACTGAGTAAAATTTCTGCTTTTTTTTTTTGGAGGGAGGTCACTATGCCATTTTCTTTTGTGTTTTTAGTTATGCTCTATTCACTGATGTTAAAAATTTTTTAATTTTTTAAAGCCTAAGATAAAAATGCCTTCTATAGAAAGGATTTATACTCGCTTCAAAGAGGAACCTTGGGGAAACTTTAAACTTAAACCGTCTTCACAGCTTCAAGAAGGTAAAGCGAAATCAGATCAGCTTGCATTGTCTTTATAAATGGAGAATAAATCATAAATAACACAATATCTATGTCCTTGACAGAGTGCTCTAACTTCATATAATATTCTTACAATAAAATGCATGATACACAGGCATGTAAGTGTGCAACAATTTCTTATAGAGTGAAATTTTTACTTAAAAACTTCACCTTCATTTCTGATTTATGATATCTTCTGAAAAGTTTTCTTTTATATTTCTTCTTCTCTATCCCATCTTCAACTCCATCAAATTCAACTTAAGAAATGGAATGCCTGCCTATATTGTGCAAGGGAACATATAATAATGATAACTGTCTTATAGCAGAATGCCCTTCATTATCACAATTACATCAGTCTTGGTAATTATGAGAATTGTGATAATTATCTCATTAATCGGTCTCTTAAAATCCACAGAAACTATTATGTAAATATTTAGCAATTTATAACTTGCACAAGTTGAAGAAGAAATGCTAAAATAAGAAAAGTACTGGAAATCATTAAAAAAGAGTAATGGAAAGTTATTTCTTAAAGTTTTAAGCAAATATTAAACTACATATATATAATGACAACAGAAACCCCACATAATTTAGGAAACTCACCCCTGTTCACAGTGGACAAGGCTACTTATTACCAATCAACTCCTTGCAATAGTGAATAAAGGGGTGATCAGAACAGTAATGGCATCATAATTGACAGGAAGTCCATGTTGGCTTTCTTTGACTCTGGACAGATCCATATGTATAAGGTGGAACTTGTCACTGCCTGCTCAAGCCAGCTGCTAAGCCACTTTTAGGACCTCTCTCAGTGAGTTCCAAGACAGCTAAGCTCACAAGCTTTAGCACTTTTCCTGAGAGAGATTCCTTCTTTATAAATAAACAGAATCTCTGCTCTATGGATGCCAATACAGTGATTTCTACAAACTCAAAAAGAAAGTACCAGCTTTAAAATGAGAGATGGTAAGACAAATTCAGGAAAACATGCTTCAAAGACATTTCACAATTTTGTTTGACTTTCCAAGAATCCATCAACAAAGCATTTTTTTTTTTTACAATAATGATTAATGGAATTGCTGGATATACGGCATGGCTTCAAATAGTACTTTCTTCTAACATACGTCAGAAATAGTGCCATGAATCTGGTACATTTTTTTAAAATGCCAAATACTTCTCATGATTAATAAATAGGGAAAATCAGTAAGAGGCCAAATTTAATAGACTTTGCCAAAGTAAACTATCATTGTAAATAGAGAGAACTATAATCCACTATTATAGTCACATTGAAAAACCACCTTCTTCAGAAACTTTATATTATTTTTAACATCATCTTTTTTAAAAAAGAACAGAAGAGATGAGAAAGTCAGAAGGAGGTGAGGAAGTTCTGTGATTAAGGCATCAAAGAGAAATCCTTAAATTATTACTTTAAACACAGGCACTCTTAAATGTTCTTCTTGTCACTAGAGGCTCTGAGCATCTAAACTATGATAGCACATACATCTTTTTGAACTTTCCAAGGATGACACTATGTATATGCAAGATAGAGAACATAACGCCCTCAAGCTAATGTAATCTGTTATGAGTCACTGACAGCAGAAAATGAAGTTCAAAACACTCAGTGAGTAAACGCAGTACAGAATGGGTTCAGCTAATCTCTTGGCCATATGACGCTATCAGATTCATCTCTGAACTATTATAATAATCCAAAAAATATTTTGGCACCTTTTATAATAGCAGGTAAGTTCATTGTTTGTCTGCTTTTCCATTAATTATCCTGGTAAAGAAGCATTTGAAGAAAGGACTAAAAACAAAAATAACTATCAGTAAACCATAAGAGCATGTAATGATAATGCAAAATTATTTTGAGGAGGACAGGTTAAAATGAAATAGCAAATTAAAGGAAGGCATAGCTTAAGAAAACAGGAATAAAAAAAAAAAAGAAAGCAGAAACAATGTCAGTATTTTGCCAATTCACCTATAAGGCAATTTTAAAATTCCAGCCATTTTCAATTAAAAGTATAAATATGGTACAATTGTGGCCATAATCACAAAGGAAATAATAACTCTCATGCCTTTATATCTGAATTAAGATATGTATTAAGTACATATAAGATAAGTATTTAGTATTGTGATCCTGAAAAAAGTCACATCATTGGCAAAATAAAGGATTAACCTGAATAACTTCTATGGTCCCTAATAAATCTAAAATATCTATGGATCTATTTTTCTCCAACAATCAATTATACCATAATTTGGATCACTCTTAACCCTCTATCCTACCCTCCTCTCTATTACCCCAAAGTTACACATGTGGGCTAAAGAGGTGGCTCATGGCAGTGCACTTGAGGACACAGGTTTAATCCCCAGCACCACTTACACAATTGAGTGTAGGAAAAATAAAAACCAGATGAAAAAATAAAAAATTAACTCCTTGAGTTACACACATGTAAGATTCTCAGTTAAACATAGGCCCCTGTGGTGTGTCCTGAGAAGTACCTGAAACACCAGCCCACGGGCCTCAGTTCCCCAGGCAAAGTAGGGAAGACTGGGAACTCACCTGCACCACACCCTTCAAACTAGAGATCTTTCCTAGAGCCCTCTGGGAAATGGCCTATCTCTTATTATGCTAATTTATTTTTGTTTTGATAAGTACCAGGCATTTTCAAAGCAAGGAATAACCCGTAGATATTACTTCTGCCTCAGTGAGCAAAGATCTCAAAATTAACTTCTCCAGGATTTCACCAAGCACTTTCACAGACCATTTCTCTCTGAAGTTAAAGGTCAAAGAAGAAAGCACCCATATGATAGCACAGGACTGGTTCTGCTTGGCTTTGATGTTGACCTGTTGACCTTCATTCCCTGACTTGCACACCATCACAGAATATTGAGCCACAAGCATTTCATCACTAAGGTCGGCGACTCAAACCACCTCCACTGCAAAGTGGAGTCACTCTTCAAACAGCCAGAGGGCAGCTCCTCATACACACGATCCCAACGCTGGAGCTTCAGTTTATATCTACAAATGGCAAATGCCCAGGAGTGATCACAGAACTGTTAAACAGCAACACTTCTGTTCTTGGTCTGGTGGCTTTTTTAACTGTCTTCTGTCTTCAGTAGAACATCAGAAGAGCAAAATGCTTTTTGTGGCCTTTGCGTCTTCATCTCACCTACTTCATTCAGCTTCTTAAAAAAAGCAATCTATGGAGAACAGTGATCTTGAGGAAAGGGTTTCTATCTCTTGCTTTGTAAGAAAATAAAATGACAGAATACGGAAAGGTACAAAACGAAATCCCTAGAAGAAAATATGGGCTTGCTTTCCCTCCCACAGGTGCTGATCTCAAGAGATACTCTAGTAAAATGCCAGGCACGCCTGTCTCCACCTCTGAGTCTATCTCCAAGTCTGTTTTTCAAGAAATTCAAATGGTGACACTGGCTCTCTCCTGACCTGCTAGCTTATAGAAATGACCTTGGCTGACTTCATTTCCAAGACTCCTGACCCCAGTCCTCAGGCCAGAATAATCCAGTGGAAAACAATGACAGAAGAGCAGAAGGTGGGAAGAAGGGGGAATCAAGGTCTCTCTCTCTCCCCTATTCTCCCTCTTCAGATGGGATCCCTGTGGTGGTTACATCTCTCCAGGATCCGGGCTCTCCATCACAGCCCTAGCTCACAAGCCCTGGTTTCACCACCTTTCCCTTTGCCCTTTCCATCCTCCAGCTGGTAGCAGCTTCTTTCTGTTATATCTTTCTGGGGTTTCTTGGGGCCCCACCTTCCCATTTGGTTTCCAGATTTTCTAGCTCTGCTGCAATTCGCTTCCAGTTTTAAATTCTCTTGATTAGATTACCAGATATAGCCTTTGGTTCTACAATTAGACCAGATGAACATAGCTAAAAACAATTAGACAGACTGATCAATAAACAGAGCTGAAGGCTCAAGTGAAGCTAAACTTCATATGGGCAAAGAACCCTCCATCTTTTTTTTTTATTTTATGAATATGGAGTTACAATTGAGGGAGAATCATTATCAAACAATCAAGAACAAATGTATATTTACATAGTTAGCCAAGGCTGATGCCATGTCATGGAACCCCCTTGGGTTCCCCGTGATTCTATTTCCCCCAGAAGAACCCCTGTGTTAAATGGACATCTTGTAGAGGTCAGAGATCTCCTTCTGAGATGGTTCCTCCATATTCCCTCCATCCAGTCTCCTACATATCCTTCCTAATCCCTCCCCTCATGCTGCCCCCCCTGCCTATGCCTTTAGGTATCCTAGGCAATGATCCCCCTGTTTGTATAAAAAGTTATATATTTTGAGGTTATTATTAGCTTAGCCATCTAACACACTGCTTCCAGATGTATTCTACCTTCCACAAACGAGAGAAAACATTCAGCCCTTGAGTCTCTGAGATTGGGATACTTCACTTAGCATAATTTTTTCCATCTCCATCCATTTGGTGGCAAAAGCCATAATATCATTTTCTTTAGTATTCCATTGTATATATGTAGCAAAGTTCTTAAATCCACTCATCCAGTGAGGGGCATCTGGGTTGGTTCCATAGTCTAGCTATAGTAAATTGAGCTGCTATAAACATTGATGAAGCCACATCACTATAATATGCTGATTCTAACTCTTTTGGGAAAATATCCAGAAGTGGAATAGCTGGGTCATAAGGTGGTTCCAGCCCTAATTTTTTTGAGGAGTCTCCACACTGCTTTCCAGAGTGGCTGAACCAGTTTGCAGTCCCACCAGCAATGTGACAGTGTTCCTCTTTTCCCGTAGCCCATCCAGCATCTGTCATTGTTCATATTCTTCATTTTTGCCACTCTAACAGGAGGTGAAATCTCATTGAAGTTTTGATTTGCATTTCTCTTATTGCTAATGATGAAGAGCATTTTCTCATATATTTATGGGCTTTCTGGACTTCCTCCAGTGAGAAGTTTCTTTTTAGATCCATAGCCCATTTTATTGATTGGATTATTTATGGTTTTGGTGTTTAGTTTTTTTAGTTCTTTGTATATTCTGGATATTATCCCTCTGTCCGAGGTGTAGCAGACAAAGATTTTCTCCCATTCTGTAAGTTCTCTCTTGACACTCTTGACTAAATCTTTAGCTGTGCAAAAGCTTTTTAGTTTAATTGCATCCCATTCATTTATTCTTGACTTTACTGCTTGCACCATGCAAGTTTTGTTAAGGAAGGCACCGCTGACTCCTATATCCTGTAATGTTGATCCTACTTGTTTTTCCAGTAAATTTAAAGTTGCTGGCTTAATATCCACATATTTGAACCATTTTGATTTAATTTTTGTGCAAAGTGAAAGGTAAGGATCCAGCTTCAGTTGTCTACTCGTGGCTGTCCAATTTGTCCAACACCATTTGTTGAATAGGCTATCTTTCTTCAACACTATGTTTTTGCCCCCTTTATCAAATATCAAATAGTTAAAGATATGGGGGTTCATCTCATAATCTTCTATTCTATTCCATTGGTCTTCAGTTCTGTTTTGAACCAATACCATCCTGTTTTTACTACTACAACTCTGTAGTATAATTTCAGGTCAGGGATTGTGATACCCCTACTTCTTCCTTCCTGCAGAGTAATGTTTTGGCTAATCTGGGTCTTCTGTTATTCCATATGAACTTAAGAATTGCTTTTTCTATATCCGTGAAGAATGACATTGGTATATTCAGGGTGATTGCATTAAATCTGAATAGGGCTTTGAGTAGAATGGCCATTTTTATTATATTTATTCTGCCTAACCATGAGCATGGAATGTTTTTCCATCTACTCAGGTCTTCTGTAATTTCTTTTTTTAGTGTTTGATAGTTTTCGTTGTAGAGGTCCTTAATATCCTTTGTGATGTTGATGCCCAAGTATTTCCTTTTTTTTGGAGGAGACGGTGAATGAGAACCCTCTATCTTGAGAAATCATCTGTTTATGCAATTCTCAAATGGCATTTCAATTAGATTTTGCTTAGCTGGACTTCAAACAATAAAAATATCCCCTCAAATCATAAAAACACTTCATTGCTTTTGAAGTTACTATCAAGAAAGATTTGACTCATTAAATAAAAAGAGTATTAAATGATTTTAGGAAAGAATTTTTACAAGTTCATAATATAGGAAAACAAGGTATAAATGAGATATTAAATATAGGTAAATATTATATAGAGAGATATAGATTAGATAGATAGATAGATTAGAATAGCCCTTCCTACCCTCAGGCAGAAGACAAGATAGATGGACCAAGAAGAAAAGCTTTTTTATGAGTCTGTACTAAAAGGCATTGTTTTCTTGCCTAGGAAGGTATCATACCTACCCAGGTAACAGGTCACAGATGAAAAATCAAAGGTGGAATGAACATCATGTGCAGTTATGTATATGGGATTTGTTGTTGTTATTTCTGAAAAAAAGAATTGGAACTAGAGCACCTTGTGTTTATCCCTTAAAAACAGTCTCAATAGAAATGAAGAAGAAATTTTTAAAAAAGCAAATATTCAGAGGATTTTAGTAATTCTTCCTGAAGACAGGAAATAGTATATAATAGGGACAGAGAAACCACCACTCACTGTCTATAAAAGCCCAATCCATTAAAATTACAGATGCAACTCAAAACCCAAATTAAAAATTGGTAATGGTTACATGGGTTTATAATTTGGGAGGGAGCATTATTTTAGAAATAACAACACCTTCTAATGTGTATATTTAGACTTAATTTAATTATACTCATTCATTTGGATAAAGGATCTTAAAATTATTTTTATAATTTTAAGATAAACATTCACACTTAATACTTTAATTTTGTTCTTTGTAAATATTTCTTGAATAAGTGCTATGTAGTTTTTTACCACTAAGAGCTGAAGTGTAAAAACAAAAATCATAATATCCCAATCTTTACCTGCTATCCAACAAGTTTTTTTTTAAGAGACAGAAAGAAATAAGAGTCAATTTTTAATTTACCTTTTCATTTGGTTTTTGTTTTTCTGACACTTAGTTGTACATATGGTACAAGAGTTTGAACCCTGGTCCTTGGGTGTGCCAGACAAGTGCTCTACCATGGAGCCACTGCTCCAGCCCCCAACAGAAGTTTTTAAGATGATTAAAATGCCCCATATATCCATGCTCACCCATATGGTAGTGACTAGCCATTGTCACTGCTGAGCGCTTGGAACATGGCTCCTGGGACTGAGGAAATGAATTTTTAATTTTATTTAATATTAATCTATTTAAATTTAATGTTAAGTAGCCCCATGTGCCTGGTGGAAGGGAACATAGTTACAAAGTGGTCCAATTAAAAAAAAATACAGTGTGCTCTTTCAACAACCACCCTCTGCGCACCCTTTAATTTGTTCCTACCATTAAGGTTAAAATGACCTTTCTAAACTGGAAATCACATCCTGTCTTGTTGCTGAGAACAAAAAGCAAACAAAGCAAAACAGACAAACAGAAAAAAGACTTCAGTGATTTCCAACTGCTCTTACACCAACACCTAAAATCCCTCAAATGGTCTGCAAGGCCCTGCCTGGAGCTGGCCCTAATGACATTCCTAGTCTAGTGCCCTATTACACACCACTTGCTATGCAGGCTGACCATGGTGGCCCTCTCCCAGTTCTAGGATAAACCATGTTCCCTCCTCTTCCAAGGTCTTTGCCCGTGTCACTCCCACCCCTCCTGAGCCTTTTCTATAAGCAAGGCACTTCCTAGAAGACTCCTTCTCAGACCCCCATGATTTGGCCAAATTTCCCCTTCCTATTCTCTCTCACAGCCCTGTACATAGCTCCTAGGTAGCAATTACCACAGTTACAACTTGAGATACTTGTGCACAATTATTTAATAAGTATCTGGTCCCCTGGGGGTGGACTATGATTGACCATGTGGCCCAGCCTCTTGCACAGGACTGCTCACACAAGAGGAGCTCTAAAGATGTGTTGAATATGTCACAAACCATAATTCTACCATATATTAGGCATAGAGGTAGCTACTGTCATTATCCCCTTTATACAGGGGAGGAAACAAAGACACACGACATTTAAAGGACTTCCCCAAGGACACACAGCAGTTACTGGCAAACATGATTTATACCCCAGAAATCTGGCTCCATAGTCTGTCTCTCAACCACTAAGGGCTATGACTTCCATATGATTATGTAGCAACTGAGTGGTTCAGGGACAAGGGAGATGGACCAAAGAGCTTCTAAAGAATGTTCCAAGCAAAAATACACTGACTTGGAACTTTGGGATGCCTGGTGTTGGGTGAGAAAACGGAAGTGAAAAGATCACATCTAGGATAGAGAACAGAAATAACCCGTACAAGGTGTGTTTGAAGAAAAGTACCACTCTGAGCTGACTGTAATAGAAGGTATGTCAGCAGAGCTGGAAGAGCTGAGAAAGACATGTATCTTGAGCTTTCTTTTGACTCTCTAAATTGGCAACACAACTTAAATCCAAAAAAATACCCGAGTGCTTCAAACTCCCACATCCAAACTAAGCCTAATAAACACAGGTCTCACAAAATCATGAACACTTAGTCCCACTGGGGTGCAGGTGCCAGACCAGATGCCCTCATCAGCCAACAGGTTTCCCGCCTGCCTCACAGAACTGTGCCAATTGGAGGAGTTAAAGTGCCTAGCACAGGACCTGACGAATGGTAAACCCAACAAAGGTGTGTGTGTACTTAATAAACACTCACACAGCGCCCATTAGGTACAAGGGTCTCCTCTAAGTGGCTGACAAACAGTAACTCATAAACGGCTGCACATGTATGTCACAGACCTCCAGGAGAGCTGCTACAAATGGATAAAACTGTTGATGACAAACCCTTAAGTGATAAGGTCCACTGTTACTCAAGCAACAAGAAATAATGCTAAAAAGGAAGCTGGGCTGAGGAGTAAGAATTTTACCACATGTGACATGGCAATCTCCAGAAAATTCTAAGCAGGAATATATAGAAGAGCAATCCCTATTTTAGAAAAGCTAATAATATAACCATAAGCAGGAGACATGGGAAGCGGAGATGAGGCTAAGGAATGATTAAAACAGAAAAAAAAAGTATGAAGAAATTAAAAATTCTTGGGGACTAATTACGTCTAAAGTACAAGTAGGGATAGTTTCAAAAGATTACTATTAATTAAGGTTAGTAAAATCCTACGTATGACACATTAAAACGGCGTCTAACATCTAGGTGCAGTGGTGTACACCTGTAATTCCAGCCACTAAGAAGCCCGAAGCAGAATTGTTAAGTTCAAGGCCAGTCTCAGCAACTTAGTGAAATCCTGTGTCAAAATAAAATTTTAAAAAGAGCTGGGGCTGTAACTCAGTGATACAGCACTCACATGAGGCCCTGGGTTCAATCTCGGGTGCCACTGTACACACACACATAAAGAAAGAAAATGCTGTCCAGCAGAGGCAAAACACAGAATATAAATGAAAAAAAAGGACGCAAGACAGTATACACAGTATGATCTCACTGTTGTTAGAAAAAGAAGTGATGTATACACGTTGAACCCTTAGAGGAGGAATAAAATATTAACAGCTTCCAAATAAATGAAAGCAACATTTATTTTCTCCTTTATATTTTTTTTTGCATTTTCTGAATTTTCTGCACTATGTAGCATTTTTGTAACAAAGAGCACTGTCAACTCTTTAGACAAAGATTTTAGCCTAGAAGAAGCCTACCTAATCCAAATGCTTTGTATTATGATTAAGGAAACTGAAAGTCAACAATGTAAAGTAACTGTGCAAAGGTCACAAAGCAAATAATTCTTGTGACTCCAAGTTTACACTTCATACTTGAGAGATCCCTGCCTCTCAAGACTTCTGCTTGAATCATTCCAGAAAAATCAACATTTTTTTATTCTTTTGAAGTTTCCAAGACATGACAAAGGAGTTTTCAAGAGGTGACATTCTTCACATTAACTTCCTTTAAACTGACTGGATAAGGTATTTAAATAAATCATGTATAAGTAGAATTGTTTTGCATTTATTTCCCTTAGTAATCCAAAAATAGACAAAATCGACACAGTCTATTCATAATGCTCCTGGCCCACATCCTTCGCACCTGAATATATTCCATTCACCTGTTTCCTAGTCTCCAGAGATTCTGATCTAGATGTGGCTGGGTGGCACTTTATAGGAAGCCAGCGTATTGGATGATGAAGTATTATGGAATATACTTTGTGCCAAAGACATTTAGCCTCATTCAACAGCACCTGAAAAGCCCCAGTAAAAGATTCCTTTGTTTTGGTTTTGTGTGTCAAGAAAGTATTGCAATGGAAACTTTGAAGTGAAGCATTCTATTGATGGTGTGCTATAAAGAGAAATCTACATGACAGTCTGGTAGATGGATGGCTGAGCTGGAAAAACATCTGACTACTGTCAAATGACAGCAAAGACAGAAAATTGGCCCAGCTAAGAGCAATAAAGAACAATTAAAGGACAAGCCAGTGCAGAGTTAGGAAACACCAATTAAAGTACAAGCAACAGATAAGAGCACGGGTAGATTCCTGAAAGATGGAAGCTACACATGTAGAGGGAAGCAAGAGACTGTGCTGTGTTCCATATGCATAGGAACAATGGGCTACTCATATCAATGTACCACTAAGGCCCAAGATCATGGCCAAATGCAACCAGTAGTAAGTAGAACCAATTCAATCCAATGCCACCATGGTTGAGAACATGGAGGGAGGGACTTAAGCTTTCTGTCTTGCTTTGTGTTATTAATCACAGCATCTTGTATGAAGTCAATGGCACAACAAGCATTGATTATAACTCCCAGCAACAGAAATTCCAGTGGCTGGGCCTTATAACTCGAGTGCTGTGACTCCCCAAACTTTAAATCCCTGGGAATCTGTGAAAATGCAGATTCTGGTCCAGTAGATCTGGGATGACACCCAAGAGTCCTCATTTCTTACAAGTTGCAAGAGGATGATGCTGATATGTTAGGAGAGCACACATCAGGTAGCAAGGAGGTAAGGTGCCTTGTCAGTGAAGAAAAATCAAAAATCCACACTCACACTGAAACTCATCGATAACAGGAAAAACAATCACCCACAGCACAATATGTGTCACTGCACACATTCAGTTCTCCTAACAACGCTCTGAGGTGGGCTTATTTCTCTTTTATTGTTGTAGAAGCTGCTATTCAGGAAGGATTTGTCTATATTCAAAAAGCTAATGAGTATCAGGCTTCAACCCCAATTCTGTCGGACTCTAAAGTTATTCACCAATACACTACAGAGATCAGATTAACAGAATTCTTAATAATGTGGTCTTGGATAAACCCCAAAATTTCTCTGAGTCTTGATTTTTTCATTTCTACCAAGGAGTTGATGGCAGAGCTTGGTTTGGACCAAAAGAGGCTGCAGGTGCAGATGGACTTTGAATTCTATAAATGGATTTACATAAAGATACAAATGTTATACCTAGCTGATGGTTTTTATGTCTTAATTTCCCTTTTCCTAATTCTTAAAATATATTAAATATGTACTTTCTCTTAAAACAGACATATTCCCCAATTCTTTTTCTCTTAGGGTCCCATTACGCTTCTAAAAATTGCCAACAACCCTAAGAAGGCTTTTCGGATGACTAGGGACACCCTTTTGTAAAAGCCCACCAAAATTTTACAATTGGTAATTTCTTAAAAGTAAATTGTAACATGAAACTTGGAATGACAACTTTTCATATTATTACAGGAAAAGCTATTAGTGTACCTTGCAGTTCAAATGGAACTTATATCAATGCATAATTTTAGATGATTCACTGGTTCTTTGTAAAATACTGGTTCACTGAGTTCTGTCATTTTTTGAAATGTTGACTCATGCTATTGAACAATATAAAAACAAATCACACTTCTTACTATCTTCATCAATATCATCAGAAAGATCTTTAAGGACTGGGAAGCTGTCCAAGCTCACAATCGCATGTGAAAGTTCTTCAAAAATTCCAATTTTTGCTCAACAAATATCTTCATTCATTTTCCTCAAATTGACAAGCTAATGATATTTATATTTAAGAAAATACATGCCAAATATCCAACTTGGATTAACAACAGTTTCTCAGAAATACTTTCAAACAACAGGGTGTTCCATGGGGGAGGAGCATCCAGCCCTGCTTTTAACTTCATTGTACCATTTCCTCTGCCTCTAGAAAACTGTGATACTTCAGTATGTGGCAGATATGCTACATGATTACTTCCAAATTGGTCACACATAAAATTAACAGAGGAATAATCTGCTTGAGATTTAATAAAACCCACTTCATAAAAGACTTTTTTATGGCTTCATCTAGGACATTCTTTAAACTAAAACTTTTCTTTTTTTTTTTTTTTAAAGAAAGAAGGGACAATGAGAGAGAGAAAGAGAGAAGCAATTTTTATTTAGTTTTTCATGTGATTTTCAATCCTCGGATACTTCGCTGTATACGTGGTGCTGGGGTTTGAACTCGCATACTCACACATGCCAGGCAAGTGCCGTAACCACTGAGCCTTTTTAACTGCATGATCATGACTACTTGTACAATTGGTTGTACTCCCTTGATTTCTGCTAAGGCACCACTAGGTTTACCCAGTGCTGTCTTAATACTGCCAGTTTAGCTGCTGATACAGGGAAAGGGTGAATAACCTTTCGCTGTTGTTAAAATAAGTTTGATTTCCAGGTACCCCTGAAAGGCTATTAGGGGCCTCCCGGGGATCCACTGATCTCACTGCTGCCTAAATATTCTTGCTAAATCTTTGTTCTACTTGTGTTGTCTTTTGATTATCAACATATTTATCTAAAAGTACATAAATATACTCCAGTAAAACTCCATTTGGGAAAAAATTCTCATGACATTTATATTTATTTTACATCATAAAAATTACTGGCGTTTCTCTTTTCTCTCTCCATAAGAGTCTGCAGGTTCCAGATGGCTCATTAAGACCCCTCAAGCATTCTAGAGCCAAGACACTCCTGAAGGGAAAGAACACGCTTCATGAACAAGCTATTTTTCCCTGCAATATTCTCCTAAAAACAAAGACAGAATGATCCTTAAGAATCCCCAATCACATCCGAATGGAATGTCCGCAGGGTGAGAAAATGATCTAATGAAATATGCTTGTGAAAATTCACTCTTGCAAAAATAGCTTTGTTTCATGACTCTCTATTTTCCTACTCCAATACACTTAAAAATGCATCAAGAAGGAAATTCATATTAAGAAAGACATTTACTAAAAGTCTGCATACATTGGAAGCTCATGAAAACATTACTGCCTGACTTAATAATGCTAACAAAAAGCACACTAATTTTTGTCACTGAATTTTATCAGGGAAGTTCAGTCACTGAATTACAAAAAGCAATACATCTCATAATGCAAGCAATCTGTGGGGGCTGGAGCTGTGGTTCAGCGGTTAAGGCCCTTATCAGCCATGCATGAGGACATGGGTTCAAACTCTAGCACCATGTACACAACTAAGTGCAGGAGCAACAAAGGCCACATGAAAAACTAAATAAAATTGATTCACTCTTTCTTTCTCTTTGAAATAAATAAATAAATAGGCAATCTATGGCATCATCACACTAGAAATTTCTGGAGTTCTAATCACATATTGCTTATACTGAAGTGGACAAGGAGAGCTGACACCCAGTGACAGACCAAGCATAGCGAATCAGTGTGAAACATTTAATTATCATGGAGAAAGCAAATGAATGGGATGGCTAGAGCCATTAGCCCACAATAAAAATATGTAGTTAAAAGTCCTTTTAGTTATCATGGTCTATTACTTTAAAATGGTGTGGCTTTCTCTGAAGAGAACCAAGGGGCAAATGTCTTCACTCATCTGTGGAGGCTGGAGCTAGACCCTGGCCATTGAGAAAGGAGGCCTATTATCATGTTTTAAATCCAGATAAGGTGTAATGTCATACAACCTAAGGCATTTGTAGAGATGTATTGGGAAGGGGGGGGATAGAGTGGGTAATGGGGGGCTCTCGGGGGTAAATCTAAATTTCAGAATCTATATATATATTATATTGTTTCATTAGAAACTTGATTGTTCAACAAATAAATTTCTGAATAAAATTTTTAAAAATTAAAAAAAAACAATATTGAGGAAAAAAATGGTGTGGCTTTGGTCTGAACATTTGACACTATTTCTAAAACTGAAGTAAATAAACCAATTACATCTGAATAACTTGAGGAGTTTACTGGGAAAACAAAACAAAACAAAACAAAAATGTGGACTCCTGGGCTGAAGTGGTAGCTCAGCACTTCTGGCACTTGCCTGGCATGTGCAAGGACATTAAGTTCAAACCCCAGCACCACATACACAACAAAGTATCAGAGCCTCAAAGGCCACATGAAAAGCTGAATAATTTGATTCTCTCTTTCTCTCTCTGTCTCTCTCTCTTTAAAAAAAAAAAAAAGAAAGAACGAAACAATGAAATTGCAGCCTTTGAAGGTAAAATGGATGGTAATGGAAGAAATCATGTTGAGTGAAGTTAGCCAAACCCAGAGAGTCAAGGGTCGAATGTCTTCACTTATCTGTGGAGCCTGGAGCTAAACCCAGGCCTGTGTGAAAGGTAGTCAATCTCAAGTATTAGACCTAGGGAAGGCGTAGGAACACAAAATCTAGGGCATTCACAGATGAGTATCGGGAAGGAGTGGGGAGGAGGCTGCTGGGGGCGAGTACAGGGAGGGATCTGGGGGGCAATTCTGATTTATAAATATATACATATCATATTGTTACTTTGGATACACATTTGATTGTACAACAACAATTTCTTAATAAAAAAAAAATTAGCAGACTCCTTGAATCCATTCCAAATCCTCCAAATCTGGGATGGGAATCTAGGAATTTATGTCTTTAATGCATCCCCCAGATGGTTTCTGTTGTACACTGCTGGAGAAACCTAACTGAATTCCTCTAAGCCTGTTTCCTGATCTGTAAAATATAACTGAATGTCACCATACTTTCCTATTTCAGAGTTGTTGATGTGTTGAGAATCCATTATAAATATATATCCATTATAAATATGGGGAAATTGCCTTTCAAAATGGCAAAATGCTATCTGGATAGTTATCATCTGAACTTCTTTACCATTTATATTTCCACCAACTCTTTTTCTAAAAACCAGAAAGTAAAGGAGAAAATACTAACATATACTACAGACATTATCTTAATTGCTGTAATAAAGCCTGAGATAACTGAAATAGCCAGGAAATAGATTGTTGCAGTTAATATAGCTGAACATTCTGGTTACTTTTTTGAAAAGACCTTCTTAAATGTATTAGTGTATTTTCTTTCCTTGGTAAATATATAACTCAATTTTTACTTGATGCCAAAGGATTTTCATGTTAGATGGATATTCTGCATATCTGTTCCTGTTGCACAATACTTAGGCTAAGAAAAGTAATCTATGTTCTGCTGTGAGTTCTTTTATTAAAAACATTTCTTGTATATCTTTTATTATTTGTGGTATATTTCATTGTTGAGGGAGACAAGTTTATTTTAACCAAACGCAGATCACTAATTATACCTTAAGTTCCAAAAGCTCATTTGTTTTGAAGTTGTCTGGAACTTGAAATACCTCTCCCTCTAGTCAAAAAAACAAAAAAAAGTTGTGAATCATGATGAAGTTCTCTGGCCTGTCCAAAGGGACCACAACACATAACAGATGCTCACAACAGATGAAATGCATTCGCTAATTTTAAAAATTACACAAATATTTTGCAATGGTATTTATCA
Source organism: Aplodontia rufa (assembly GCA_004027875.1). Lineage (NCBI taxonomy): Eukaryota > Metazoa > Chordata > Mammalia > Rodentia > Aplodontiidae > Aplodontia > Aplodontia rufa. The sequence goes on from PVKS010004834.1 coordinate 78,148, forward strand.
AACTCAAAACCAAACTTGAATATGAAACCATTTTCATTAACCTTAGATACTGAAAACTGAGAAGAAAGAATTAGATGGAGGAAGACGAGATGAGAGGCTAATAGGTAAAAATTTCCACCAATATTCTAGAAAAGCTAATGGTCTCAGTTGTTCTACAAAATGCATAATGTCTTTCAACAGTGCCACCAGGGATTCTCTTCAGAGTCCTGATTAGTATATGATGGGGTCAGAAGACAGCAAAACTGGTGTTCAAAGGGTGGTTGTGCATCCCTTAGAAAGAGACTACCTGGAGTGGAAACAGCTGAGATATAAATGGATGTGAGCAAAATAACAGAACATAATTTGAGGCAGAAGAAAATAATAGGAAGCAATGCTGCAGAAGACAGATGACCCTAAGAATCATAAAGACTGAATACACAGGTATGATCGCAAAGTCACCAAAACAAGAGGCCTTGGAGAAGATAAGGGAGATTTATTTCATCTGCACAATGAATGGCCTTACTTGGACATCTTAGTGTGGCCACACTTAGGTACCTGAAAAAATGTCCATCAGCATGATTGGAGATAGAAGGGTTTTGAAGTTAGGGGACGAAAGAATGAGGAAGAGGCTTCACTTTCAGCTCAGCCCTTAAATAAGAGTTTGAAGAATAAAGCAACAAGTTTGGTGACTACTTACAGTTTAATGTCCCTCAGTATTCCAGCAAAAGAGCTAAGGTAAAAATTCTTTCTAATTAAATATGTTACAGAAAAATGTCCCATCCTCGTCCTATCTGAGGAAATAAGAACTGGGACCCTTCCACTCAAATATGCAGAGTTGCATCATAAAAACATGGAATGCTGTTGAACCAGCTGACTGCAGGTGTCAAGGACTGAAAAATTTGTTCCAAAGATAGAACTTTGTGGATATCCATTATGGATCTCAAAGTAAATGAGTAGGGAAGACTTAAAAGTTTAGCAATTGGAAAACCTTTCAAGACTTACAGGCATGTAGCATGGTTTTACGTTGGAGTTGCATAAAATTGAATATATAATTATTGAATGTGTCCTAGTATGCTAAAAACACCTGAAGGTACTGATACTAAATAATTTAAATGATCATGTTGTAAAAGTTAAGGTCTTCATTAACAAAAACAAAAGACTCACCAGACTCAAATGAAACAAGTTCTCTTCAGTATCATATATTGTAACAGTGACATCTGATACAAAAATATATCTTGAGATGTAAACATCATGTGGTTTAGAACACTTATTCTTTGAACCTCAGGCTTATTTTTAAGTACTAAGGATATGACAACATCTCAAGTCTAGGAATTTTGGCTCAAAGTACTGTAATGTCACCATGATACCTAAAATATAAATGGAAATGATTATAAAAGGGAGACTTCAACATCAGAAAAGAAGTTTTTCAACAAAGCACTGTTCAATCATAATGTGTAAGTGACGATACATTTGAGGGTACATTATACACAGAAATCTGTGATTTCCATTAAATACAATAAAAACAATTGTATTCTCTTTGGTTTTGAATTTACTTTTCCACATACATTGATCCTCACAATCCTATGCAGTGTTCAGGAGATTCCACATCTCCATTTTAATCCAGAAAGAAAAAAATCAAGGTTGTGAAAAATTATGGAAGGTCCCAGGAACTAAAGATGGCCATGAAACCTAGGCTTCTGGCCATCAGTTAGCTCTGCCCACCAAATACTTAGAATGAAAAATAACCCACACATTTCAAAAAAATTAACTGTGGATCTTGCAGCTGTCATGACAAAATAGCGGAGAAATCATAGGTAGTTATATTAACAACCCAAATCGCGCAGCCTGTGGTTTAGAGTGGGCAAAGAATCACAGTCACATAATGTGAATATTGATGGAATTTCTGAGCAGCTGCAAGGAAATTCCTAAACAGCCGAACAAAAAAGTGTTTTGTAAAGTTCCTCATAAAACTTAGAGCTCTGCTAAATCTTTGCAACTGGAATCAGTTACTCTAAGTGATCAATTCAATTGATGCTAGCCATCAAGTAGGTCTTCTCTATCTCACATAATTTTTACAGACACTATTTCATCTGAGTTTCAAGAAATGAGCCAGAGCCAGAGCCACCCAAAGAGGTTTAACATCGCTGCACCTTCCTAAGACTGACACTTTCAGGTTGACCATTTTTGCCCTGGAAAAACCCTGTGCTGTCTTGGGGAGAAAGTGGCACTGATGAAGATGACAGTTTTTAACACTGCATTCATGCTGAGGCCCTCCTGAGCAGTCAGAATACATACTGGAGTGAAATATTCCTCTGGGGCAAAGGGAAGGGACAGCGGAATCGAGACTTGGAAGAGCTGCAGAGGTGAGCGTGCTAGAGGAGCGCCCCAGACGCTGCCTCTCTCCGGGGCCGGGTGCTGACTGCGCTCAGGGCGCAGGAACTTGGCGAGTCCTCCCTCCCCGCCCTCCGGGGCGCAGGGCTGGGTCTCCGACCTACCAGCGAGAGCACTTTATAGGTGTTGGGGTCCTTGGCGGTGCGGGCGCCCGCCGCCTTCTCCAGCGGCTCCTCCCCCAAGTCCATAGGGGCCAGCAAGGACGCGGCCGCCTGCGGGTCTCCCGGCGCCTCGGCGGCGCGGCCGCGGCTCGGGTCCCGGCCGTTCCCTGCCGGGCCTTCCCCGGGACTGCGCCCGCCCTCACCGCCACGGCCGCCACGGCTCCCGCCCCCCGCGCAGCCGTCCCGCTCCATCGTGGCCCCGGGCGCTCGGCCCCCGCCGGCCCGCAGCGCCTTTAATAGACTCCGCGCCGGCCCCGCCCCTGGCCGCCGCGCCGCCCCTCGCAGTCAGACCCTGGGCTGCGGTCCCTCCGCCCAGCGCCCGAAGTGAAGGGAAAGCGACTCAACGCCCCGGATTATTTGGCTTCCTGTCTGATTTCGGGCACTCTGCGTGTGGGTTATTTTGGGTCTTTTACGTGGGCGTGTCTTTAACTTCCCCCCAGGCTTTCCCCTCCCCGCGCCCTGGGCACCGGGCGAACACTTGCAGGAATCGCCCTGCGTGGCCCCGCGGCGCGGGCTGGGTTGGAACTGCAGAGTATGGTCTGCAGAGGGCATGAGATCATGGGGCCCCAAAATAGAGCAGGGAGGAGGAGAAGGATGCAGGGCCCAGGCGGTCCCAGCTTCTCAAAGGCGGGAGAGTGGAGTCTTGGGACAGACCTGTGTACTTTTGGAGAGAAATGCAAATGAACTGGTGGGGTAGGGGGAAGGTGACTTTCTTGTTCTCCCACGTGGGGGGGGGGGGCAAGAATTCCCCCCAAACCCTGCTACTTACCACCTACACTGTGCTCCTCGAGAAAGGAAATTCAACCTTAAAATAAATGGGTTTACACATGCACAAGTATACATACATACAAGTGATATTTAGCTTTCCACGGTTCAATGTGGTTTCTAGAGCTCTGTCGCTGCTTCTGTTTTAATGTATTTACTTAGTTCCTTTTGGCTCTCCATACTGAAGGTGTCAAAGTGTCAGCGATGTGCTCTCCTGAGAGTGGCACTGTTACTTGTTTAGCAAAATTAAGATTTCTAATGCAATCTGAGATACTATGATAAGCTTTATTTTTTTAACTAGACCACAAACAAGAGACTAATTCATGGTGGGTTTTGTTTCACCTTTGTTTCTACCACTTGTACATTTCCTTGCTCGTCCTTTAGCAAAAACCGCAGTGTGCAGGGGAGTGACCTGTCAAGGGAAAACAGTGACTCTCCACTGACTTTAATGACTAAGGAAAAATCATACAACCCTCAAACAATTAAATTTTTGTTTATTTCTATGATAGGAGTATATACAAATGCTTTGAAAAAGGAGAATGGATGTTTAACAGAGTAAGTTTTGTACTGTTTAAAATAGTCAAATTGGGATGCTCTCCATTCATTCCTTCAATCATTCAGTTTTCTAACCTCCAACTACGCATACCATATTAAAAAATGAATAAAAAATATCTTTGCTTCAAATGGTCTCTGGTGAAGAGAGGACATGGTCGACTTGTAAAAAGAAAAAAAACTCAAAACCTAAGTCACATATACATAATAGAGCTACACATAGGATATTATGAGTGATTAATAGAAAAGGTAATTAAAATTGAAGATGTAAAAGCCATCCCTCAAAGCATTACTGAGCATTTTTTATTGTTATCTTTGAGTCAGTTCATAAACCACCCAACAGAAACAGGTTTTCACTGTTTCGTAGCCACACATATTTTTTACCACAAGCTTGGCTCCAAATCTTCCTTTGACTGTTTCCAGAAGTCCAGTTCAAGGATTTGCTCCACTGACATTGATCAAATGAGTGTCAGAACTTCTAAAAGCAACTCAATAGAAACTTTCCAAAGCAGCTTTGAACCTGACAAAGCAAATGGAATAAGCATATTGTCTGCAACTCAAGGCAACTAATGACTTTAAAGACTCCCTTCATTGGAAAAGTCAACACATTTGTAGGAGCCCGAATATCTCAAACATCTAGGGACCAGCAGGAACCATGCCTGAGTGAGGCAGCACTCTACAGATTGGCAAAAGATGAACAAGTTGCCCTTTATTACGGGATTGTGCACCCAGAGCAAACAATCAGATTTTTCAAGAGAAACAGGAAATTGAGGTGTTTTTGTGAATTCTCCAGATTGCAAAATGTTGTCTGTCTACAAAATTCAGAAAAACAATTTCTTTAAACACTTTAAAAGCCAAACAAAATCTAACACATCTGCTGGGTGGACCTAGCAAGCAGGCCACCAGGATGTGGCTTCTGCCTATACTCTTGCCTCGCCTCCACCAGTTGGGACTTTTATGGGTAATTATAAAAGCCCAACTAAAATTCTAAAACCAGAGGAATAAGACTGGGCCAGCAGACCACTCATTATTTAGCTATAGACTTTGCAATGCTTTGATGAAGTCTTGCCTCAGTCTCATTTATTCTAAATGATTTTAGGGACAACAAAGTCATGGAACATAAAGCCGTTCAACACAACTTCTCTGGTAGTGCATAGGCGAACAATGAAGGCTTCAACTTTAATCCTAAATCACTTTGCATTAATGACTGAGGACTTGAGATGATACATTAAGATTGTATAGGATTCCTTAATATATACATGTAAGCATTTCTTCCCTGGTACCTGAAACTCTAGCTGTAAAGCCAAAATACTAAATAAGACCAAAACTATGCCTTCTCAAAGCTGAGAAACTCTTAGCTTTCAAAATGAAATATGTCATAATTATTTTAGCAGCTGCTCTAGCATCTCTGCAGCTTTCTCCACTTTGTTGGTGTAACACCAAAGACATCTAGCCAAGTCTAAAAAGAGAATACCACACAGCTTTTAAGCTTTATAAGACCCAGGAGGAAAAAAATTTTTTTCCATGGCATTAATTTATTTTTAAGATTTTGCATGACATCCTAACTTTTTTTTTCTTTTTTTGTAAGCACATATGCCCTTTTTAGCAAGAAGATGGGATAACTATGTGATCTTGAACAGATAACAAATAGTCGCTGATCCTTAGTTTCCTCATTTGTAAAATGAGGAAATAATATTATAAATGCTATTACAAAATTACACTGTTACCTAAACACCAATGAAATGTTTTACATTTCCCCAACTGTATATCAAAATTCCAATCTATTTTTCTGTATTTTAATTACCCAATCACTACCCCGGGAGAGAAAATAATGCTATATAATATTTCCATAAATCATGCATGTTTTATATATTATTTCTATTAAGAGAGCTGCCATTGGATACGCCATCTACTAAGGGGCAGAAAGATATCCTTGCTTCTTTGGGATGGAGGAGACATGCTTACAGAAATCAGGTGATAACAAAATAGATGAAGTGGACCCAGAAGTGTAAGATATAATAGGAGTAACAGAGAAATAGAAAAATTCTACTCTATGTGTGTTAGTTAGCATTCCATCCATCACTGTGACAAAATACCTAAGGAAAGATTTATTTTGGCTCATGTCTTCAGAGATTTTGGTCTGTGATCAGCTGGCTCCTTGCTTTTAGGTCTGTGACGAGGCAGAACATTATGGCTGGGAATGTGGTGGTGCTCTGCCAACCAGATTGCAGAGGGGTGGGCAAGGCTTCCAACATACCCTTTAAGGGCACTCTTCCAGTGACGTACTTCCTGCAATGAGGCCCTGCCTCCTTAAATTTACACCACCTCCCAATAGTCCACCTGCTGATGACTAAGACTTTTGGGGGCATTCCAGAGGCAAACTATAACACTATTGAAAGGGAACTGCTGGGGCTGGAGCAATGGCTCAACAGTTACTGTGTTTGCCTGGCTTGTGGAAGTACACAGATTCGAATCTCAGCACCACATATACAACGAAGTGTCAGAGCAATGAAAGCCACATGAAAAACTAAATAAAATTGTTCTCTCTCTCTCTCTCACTGTCCCTCCCTCTTAAAAAAAAAAAGAAATAAATAAGGGAACTGTCACCCAATTCACTTTTGGATTGAATGCAATCTCTGCCCCCACCATTGTCTTTTATACCTCCATTTCAAACAAAATCCAGGGTTGCCAGATAATCTGAATTTAACAGCTTTATTAAAGTATAATGTGCATGTCATAAAATTTACCCACTGTAATCATAGAGTTCAATGATTTTTTAGCAATTGATACAGTTGAACAACTGTTAGCACAAACCAGTTTGGAAACACATTCATAGCCTCTAAAAGTTTCCTCTTGCACATTTGCATCAAAAACTACTTCCACTCCAACCCCAAGCATACTGCTCCATTTTCTGTTTAATAGCTTTGCCTATTCTGAGTAATTCATATGAATGGTATTGTACAATAAACTATATTCTATGTCTGGCTTCTTTCGTTAGTATAATGTTTAGAAACTCATCCATGCTCATGTGTGTACCAGTAGTTCCTTTTTATTTCTGGGTAAAATTCCATTGTATGGAGGTATCACATTTTGTTTATCTTTTTACCAGTTGCTGGACATTTGAATTGTTTCCAGTTACCAAAATGGCTATACCATTGTGCATTTCACCAGCAAAGTGTTAAGAACATATCACCAATTATATTTTTAATAAGTCTTCATATTTTGATAGGATTCTGTTTAATCTATAAATCAAACAATTATAAACAATATTGTTTTCTAATCTATGAATATGGTGTATTCCTCCATTTATATTGTTTTTATTTTTTATCATGAATATATTATAATTCTTACAATATGGGTCTTGGTTTCTTTGGTCAAGTTTCTTCCTAAGTATTTTATAGTTTTGATGAATGAAATTATTTTCTTAATTTCATATTCAATTTGTTTATTATTAGTAGTACAGTACAATTAATTTTTGTATATTTATTTTGTATCCTGTGGCTATGCTAAATTTTCTATTAGTTCTAATAGATTTATTTGGTTTGGTTGGGTTGATTTCTTAAAAGTAAGCATTTAAATCTATAAATTTGTCACTAATATTTACACTATATTAGTACATATTAGTACAATATATTAGTATATAAAGTGATGTTTTAGCCATCTTTTTCTTTTCTTTTTTCTTTTTTTTTTAAAGAGTGAGAAAGAAGACAATGAGAGAGGGACAGAGAGACAGAGAGAATCAATTTTTATTGAGTTTTTCACATGGCTATTGTTGCTCTGACACTTAGTTGTGTACGTGGGTGCTGGCGTTTGAACTCATGTACTTGCGCATGCCGGGCAAGCACCATAACCACTGGGCCACCGCTCCAGCTCCCCCTTAGCCATTTTTTTCACTGCCATGACCAAAGGACCTGATAGGAATCATTTTAGGGAAGAAAAGTTTATTTAGGTCTCAGTTTCAGAAGTCTCAGTCCATAGATGGCCGACTCTACTTCTTAGGGCTTGAGGTGCGGTAGGACATCACAGTGGAAGGGTATGATGTAGGAAAGCTGCTGGGGAAATGGTACCAGGAAGCAGAGAGAGAGCTCCACTCTCCAGGGACAAAATATGTACCCCAAAGGCATGCCTCCAGGGACCCACTTATTCCAGCCACCACCCTCCCTGCCTATTGTTACCACCCAATTACTCCATTCCTGTGGGTTAAAGCCCTGATTAGGTTAAGGCTCTCAAAACTTGGTCGTTTCAGCTCTAAACTTTTTTACTTTGTCTCACACATGATCTAAACCATAACAAGGGGGAAATAATTATTATTGAGAGTATTTTCCATATTTACACTTAAGTTTAGTGGCATTTGCTAATCTCTTCATGTTCCCATAGCAGGAAATTCAGCATAGATTTTTAAATAAATGTTGGAAATTTGGATATTTATTTGAATTTTTAAATATTGGTTACTGAATTAATATTTTTGAAAACACTTGGAGGTCAACAAAATGCACCTGTAGAACCAATTGATCTTTAGTTTTCCAATTTTCAAGCTCTATTCTAAGAGTATACCAGATGAGTCTGCAAAGAATGAAACTTCCCCTTGATCTTCATTATAACTCTAGGACAGGAATTCCCTGCGTATGCCAGGATCTATTCTGTAAAAACTAAATCACATTATCTCAATTTCTTTTTATCTTTTTGGGGTAACTCAGTAATTAGGGTACTATGTAAATATGCAAAACTGTGTTTAGTTAAGGTTTTTTGTTTTTTGTTTTTAAGAGAGACGGACAGTGAGGGAGAGACAGAGAAAGAGAGAGAGAGAGAATCAACTTCACTTAGTTCCCCAAGTGGCCCTCACCACCCTGAGACCATATTGTGCATATGGTGCTGGAGTTTGAACCTGCATCCCCACGCATGCCAGGGGAGCACCCCAACTGCCAGGCCACCGCATCAGTCCCTGGAATTAAGGTTTGAGACAATTAGAAAGAGATCAGTTCCCCAGTGTATGATCGGCATCTTGTTCTAGAAAAATGAAGGTTTCACACTGGATAATATAGATGACAAATGTTGGAATTTTGAAAGCATTGTGAAATCTCCATGGGCAGTTTTATCTGAGACAACAAATTGCTGTTAAAGACCAGACTTTCTGCTTACTATGGGCCTTGTGCCTATTCTTTGGAAGTCCCTAGGATTTTTAGGAAGTGTTATTACTAAAAGGTCAGTCCTTGCCCCCAGTGGCAATCTAATAACAAGGACACAGTTTAGAGAAAAAGATTTATTGCTTTGCCTAGCAAAGGAGAAACAGAGGGGACTCCGGCCCAGAGGCTGTGATTCTGCCCATAATGGGGAACAGGAGGGTTTTAGAGGCTGTGTTCCACATGCTCTCAGTCTCAGTCGAGAGTTGGAATTCATTGGTTAATTTGAAAGATAGTCATTTCTTTCTTTCTTTCTTTCTTTCCTCTTTTTTTTTTTTTTTTTTTGTGCTGGAAAGTGAACCCAGGGCCTGTGTGTGCTAGGCAAGCACTCTACCAACTGAGCTACATCCCCAGCCACAAAGACAGTCATTACAGAGATCTTCTGGTGCCATCCCCAAAGTCTGAATTGCTTCTTCTGGTGGGTGTGTGCTCAAGGACAGGTAACTGTTGCCTAGGTTGGGAAAGAAAGGTAATCCTGTTTTCCCTGAGATTAGGGAGGGGAGAGGTTGGCAAGGAGGAAAGAGAGAAGAGAAAGAAACATATCCCTTTTAAAAATAAGCCACAGTGGCATAAAAGTGGACCACTGTTACAGTAAGTGGAGTTTTAGGGAGCTTTAGGATCACTTATATATAAATGATCCAGACATCTTCTAATTTATTCTAAGTCTTTATCCTATTGGCTAGCAAGGGATCAAAGGATCGAGGCAGGGGTTTGGAATGCTAGATCATATTATCTCAATTCCTTCGGTATTTTTAGGGTAACTCAGTGTTGAGGGGTAGATATACTTGTTCTTCTGGTTTCTCTCCTGACTCTAAGTCGGTGACTAGGTGCTTGCTAGCAGGGTTTGGACAGGGTTCTTCTGGCAGTACAAGATGCGCCTTTCGTTGTCTCACTTCTCTTTGGGTTCTTCCTTAGGTCCTTGCTGAGCTATGCGGTTAAAATCTGGTCTGATATGGTCCTTGGGCAACTTTCACTTGCGTCTTCCGATGTGCTTCTGGTAAACTTCTGACTTGTGTTGTTTTGTCTTCCAAGGCTCAGGAATCTATAGCTAACTGAACTCTGCCACAGTTCATTATAGAGCTGAAGACATTTCTGAGTAAAGCCACATCCTCCATCCAACCATGGTCTCAGCTCCTTTTATTTGGCTCCCTGAGTTAGAACCACTTAAAGATAAGGTGACTTAACTTGAACTCTGAGGCCCACAGTGCTGCTTCACTGACTGTCCACTCAGGTGCCTTCCAATATTCCCCAAAATGTGGAAACTTCTGGATTGCAGAAAAGTCAATGGAAACTTTGTGTGCTACTTTAGATCCAGCCTAGCCATACCATGCAGCTTTTTGTCACTTGGAAGGAGTCCCTCCATGTTAAAGAAGGGAACATTCAGCCACAGGCTCCCCCACGAAGTCCAGTAAGAAAGCAAGGTGAACACTGACTCAGGCTTTTTATTCACCTTACCCGCATATCTGGGATTCCAGCTGTCCAGAGGAAAAGTCATCATAAAGGTGGTTAACTGGGGACTTCCCTTAACTCCTTTCAGTTCATTTCCTTTCCAAATTCCATCAAGTAACAAAAGTCAACTTTCTCTCATCCCAGGTTAGCAGAGACTTCAGGACATCATCTCCTGACCTCTTTATTCCCATGACTTACAGTAATTTAATATTCAAGTCTCTCAGGCTTTAGCCTTATTATGTTTGTGGGAACTTAGGAAGTTTAGAAATCAACTTCTAAATTCAACTTCTCTCTTAACATCTGGATTCGAAGATTATTGCTTTGCTTGCTAGATAATAAAAATTCATTTTTTTGGCAAAAGCTAATAGGAAAATGTTTATCTTTGTATATTTGGCATAAATACCCTACCTATTTCCCCCTATGTCCCTATCCTGAGGCAGGTGGATAATTCTGGATAATCAGAGAGATGATCAAAACTCATGATATTGGGGCTGGAGCGGTGGCTCAGCCATTACGGTGCTTGCCTGGCATGCACAAGGGCACGGGTTTGAATCCCGGCACTACATACACAAGGAAGTGTCAAAGCAAAGAAAGTCACGTGAAAAACTAAATAAAATTGATTCTCTCTCTCTCTCTCTTGCTGTCCCTCTCTCTCTCTTTAATAAAAAATAAACTCATGATTTTTTATACATTTTTTGGCAGTTATAACCTGCACATGTACAACTACTTAAAATACATATAAATAAAGATCTTGCCATTTTAAAATTTGGCAGTATGGTACATTCATTTTTTTTTCATACTAATATAGTTATAGAGGCTGGTTAGCCATGATTTGGGGCTTTGTTGTGGTTTGACTCGCAAGTATCCATCCCCCAAAGGCCCATGTGCTAAAGCTCCATCTCCCACCTGTGGCAGTTTTAGGAGGTAAGGTACATGTGAGACATGAGACCTAGTGGATGTTGGGTCTTTGGGGAATACCCTTGAAGAGGATATGGGAACCCTGCCCCATCGCCACTTCCAAGTCACTATGAAGGAGCAGCCTCCTCCACCTCATGCTCCCTGCCATGACCTTTGGCCTCTCCACAGGAGCAAAAGCAATGGGACAACTCACCATGGCCTGAAGCCTCTGAAACCACTAGGAGCTGTCTCCCCTCCTCTGAAGTTTTCTATCTCAGTTATTTTGCCACACTGATAGAAAACTAACACAGACTCACTTCTCACAGGTTTGAAAGAATATTTGCTACAAAGATGCCACGGTTGTATAGTCTGAAACCTGGGAAGACAGGGAATAACA